>JZLH01S0134822.1:0-10766 GCA_001188425.1 Eucidaris tribuloides
ACTATAATGTATATGCATGGCTTGTCTACATCTTTCATTTACCATGACAGCGCATGAGACAATATAAGTTAATCATCGACGAATTATTATGTCTCTGGTCTATTTTCCACTTTGTGACTATTTCTTCATACATGTAATCAAAGCGGTATTGTTTCATGACTGTCATTCCGCAGCATGCTAAGCAATCAGATATTTTCGCGTTATATTGTTCCAAGCATAAATAATTGGACTCTCCTGAACAACTTCATGGCAAATCATTTATTTTATTTTTGCCGAGACCGTTGTCATTTATTGGATGCTACAGACATAATAACACAATAAAAGTTGATGATATTCAAACAGATATAGAAGTTGATTTTCATTTGCTTTCTTGAATTTAACTTCTTTTTTACCACTTCTGCTCAAGAACTACGCTACAGTAATTCCTAGTGTTTTCTATAAAATGTTTAAACTTCCATTAGGAAGATAATTATTGGTATCATTGAGAAGAGTTATGTGTGGCTTTGACTAGTGGTGTGCACGTACAACTTCAGTCCACTTATATTGTATATTATCGGTGTATTGTAATCGTTCAACAAAATCAGCTGCAACAAACTTACTTCTGGTACTGTAAACCATTCTAAGATGGTATCAACCTTGTTTTGTTCTCGCCATGTAAGATCCTGATAAGAAAAAAAACAAAAGAAGGGCAGACAAAGAAATAACAGTCTGCGCTCAAAACTCTTAATAAAATAACTCTTTTGGCGTGATGTTTGTTGAAGGTTAAATGTTGTGATATTTCTACGGAAACTATAATAAGTCATTGTGCTTAATATAAACTTTAGGTTTTTATCAGAATCATAATGAAATAAAGGTACATTTGAATAACGATGGATGTACAATTTCTTAAGAAAAGAATAAGTAATCTGTCTTTAACTCAAGGGTGAAGTAACCGTGTACTACAACGTCATTTTGTGCAAAGATGGTAATTATAATTGTTGCAATAATTGTCCAACAGTTCATATTATTATTATTACATTATATTATATTATATTATATTAGTATATAATTTATAATATCATATCATATCATACATTACATTATACGTATAATTGGTATAGATTTGAATACTATAGTTATATCTACTAGCATAAACTATATTTTTCACCAGCTTATGTTAATGTACAGTAATGTTAATTATCGTCATAGTTTCTGAAGCTCACCTTTCTGAACATCTGTCTCCGCTTCTTCAAGTCAACTTCCTTGTTGTTAATCGGCAGAAAAGAGGCATTGTCGTAATAATTCTTAAAAAGTGAAAGGCCATCTAAAATCCATCATCTTCTTTTAAGTGACGACAATAATACCAATTTAAAGTCTTTTACTTTTACAATAGCTATCTGCATTTCACATCCTCAAATTAAAAAAAAAAAAATATTATACTTATGTTGCAATGTCTACCATGATAGGATGTAGAACAGGAGAAGGAAGGAGAAGGACGAAAAGAAGAGGAAAGAGGAGGAAGAGGAAGAAAGGAGAAGAAGAAGAGAAGAAGAAGAAGAAGAAGAAGAAAGAGAAGACGAAGAAGAAGAAAAGAAGAAGAAGAAGAAAAAGAAGAAAGAATGGAAGAAGAAGAGAAAGAAGAGAGAAGAAGAGAAGAAGAAACAGGAGACGAGACGTAGGAGAGAAGTATACAATTTCATTGCGTGTTGTGTGTTTTCTTTCTTCTTTTAACTTTACCAGAAGAACGCTTGAGGAGATACCACATCGTCATGTTTAGGCTTGAGAACATCTTTAGATTTTTTAAGTTACATGAAACAGGGAGACGAGATTTACACATCACAATAAGTGATGGCTTTACAATTGCCCATTGAGAACGACAGGACTTGTACAGAAGAGCATAATTATCACAGTCTGAGAGGAGTTTTGCCAACAAAGCTGAGAAAATACATTTTTTTCATGTTTGATTTATGAAAACGCTAAGGTTGCAGTGCCTACAAATGAGCTTTTCCCCATGAATACATTTTTTGATTAGTTTAAATGAAAAACAAAATTAAATATGCTGAGTAAACCTAATAAGTTTAAACGTTTATATTCTATGGACGGTCAAGTAATTAAAAATTGCGTTGTCTCTCATTGAATTTTTCTGCCGCAATTCCAAGAGGTTGAGGTCCTTATTTAAAAATATTTAATGGATGGTGATTTCATCCATTTTATCAAACAGGTCAAGAGTAAACCATGAGCAAGGGATTCAGGGAAGGATTGAGCTAGTATGTCTCATTATACAGAGTATTATGATATTTCCAATCGTAAAAGGTTTTTTCTACATATTTGTCATCGTTATTCAGGGGTTATAGATACAAAGTGTTTGAAAGAGCTACTCCACAATAAAGCATTGCCAAATACGTTGAGGGACCCAGGTCCTATGAACCTTTCCTTGCTAACATTAAGAGGCGAAAGGTAGCATGGTTTACAGATACTTCAAGGACGTCGTTTTCTTCATCAGCCAGTCTCTAGTTGTGTCCCCTCACGGCCTCATCCCTCACAAACGGGTCGATGGATACACGAAATGAACGGACTGTGCAATAACAGTTGGCGGCGGCGGCGGTGGTGGTGGTGGTGCTGATACACATTGATTCTGCTATTACAGGGAGGGAGCGACTATAAGTCAGCTCGATGGCAATTTGCGCATGTGCAGAACAGAGGTTATATGTACGAAGATTGTGTTAGAGGACTTGAGAAAAATTGGATAGCTCAACGTGAAAGGCATGCAATATATTACGCATACTCGAGATGTATCTTCATGAATGGGCAGGTGAAGGTATTCTTATCAACAGAATGTACCAAAAGCAGGTCATTACCTCAACAATGGTTGCTCTTAGATACCTCACGTGAAGACCTATCTACTTTTCAAAGATGTATGGTATTTGGAGTCATTTGTTCCATCTAATATAACTACAAACTGGCTTATTGCGAGGTTATATGGATATATGCTTGTGCTAGTGACTATAATTATTTCCTCTATACAAGGCTCTCTCACCCTTGCAGTTTAAACAATCGAGAAAATGTACATAATTATATCATTATACCCGATTACGATCTGTTAGCTTGAAAGTATCTTGAAAGGACTTAAATTCGATATTATGTTTGCCACAGTCAAGGTATTATTAGAGCTACAAATCAAAACAGCCGGATCATTAGTACTATGCTTACAGGTCATTATTTTCGAAATCAAATTTTACGAATAACTTTATATATTTTTTGCCAAGAATCACTTTAAAAATCCCCCAAAACAATCACTTACCTTAGCAAGCCTTTCCTTTTGCTTGGCACTCAAGTCTCCCGGGAACCCGCTCATGTTGATTGTCAAATAAAGCACAATACGACTTAAACCGTTGTTTGAAGTACTAAAATAACCAGCAAAATTATTACAATCTGACACACCTTAACGACTGGTGCGACTGAAATAATATTACTACAAATTGCTAACATCGCGTTGCACACCTTCCTAACATACAAGGCAAAGTCCACGAGTATTCGTGAATTAAAGAGATAAGGAATGATACCGTAAGATACCGATTAATTAGTTCAAGACAAAGTCAATACTTGTTAATAATATATAGCAGGCAGTCAGTGTTAGAGTCATAATGTATTATTTTGTGGTCCCATGACCTCCGTTCGTAGCGAGAAATTGTCTTCTTGCCTTCTTCTTCTTCTCTTCCTTCTTCTTTCTTCTTCTCTTTTTCTCCTTCCTTCTTCTTCTCTTCTTCTCTCTTCTTCTTCTTTCTTCTTCTGTTCTTTCTTCTTCTTCTTCTTCTCTTCTTCTTCCTTCTTCTTCTTCTTCTTCTTCCTTCTTCTTCTTCTTCTTCTTCTTCTTCTCTTCTTCTGTTCTAACTTCTTCTCCTCCTCCGCACTTGCCCTGTGCTCTTTGTCTCGCTACTTATTCTTATATTTTTCTGCGTATTCTCCTTCAATTCTTCGTAAATATATTCTGGTATCTCCTTCAGGCGTTGTTCTTCTTTTTTATTCTCTCAATTTCTTGCGGCATCTTCTTGTCCCTTTTTTCAAGTACATGTATCACCTCATCATGTGTATACACACTAGATAGGGGTTATACTTAATACTTCCGATATTAACAAGCGTATAGCTAGTTAAGCACAACGGAAGAGGTCAATGCATTTTCCAGTAGCAGTTCAAAGTCCAAGAGCAACTCCCTTTTTCAGTCAATTGATAATAGAAGTAATTAGCTGGCGGATAACACAGTACACACTGTTATCCCTGTCCAATAATATCACAGATTTGACCGATTCGAAGCGAAATATATACGCAAAACTCATGTACTGATAAGCCTAGACATGATTATAGATCAATTTAAAAAAAATTGTATGAACTATATAATGCTTATTGACATCGTATGTTACTTCTGAACTCCAGCCAGATTGTACTCGTTCACCATGTCAAAATCCGTCGTATGGACCTACATGTATAAGGAGATTTCGTCAGGAATTGACATGCCTTTAATTCATATTCTTACCCGTATTTTTAACACAGTATGTACTCTTCCAGATTAAAATCAACGTCTTTAAGGACAGTTTTGGATTGAGCATGTTTTCCATATTTGGTTGGAAATACACTATATACGGTACAAGTCAAACGTCCATTGCAAATTAATTAACGGCTAAATGCATGTTTGTACATGATGTTGCCGCGTACAGTTACACTAGGTTTCCCATGGTAAAAAGTTCTCATGGTATAAATTTACAATGATGAATGGTCAATCAAATAATTTTTTTCGAACAAACTTTTAAAAAGCACAAATGAACTTTAATATTCGTAATTGTATTGGGAAAAATGCATCAGGCCAGATCGTGGGTCGAAAGCCTACACATGATTTAATGTTACATTTTGCAATTCAGGTTTCCAATCGGTAAAGTAACATTGTATTTTAAAAGATTTTACAATGCAGAGATGCTATGTTTATGTTTAATAGACCAGTTTACTGTGTATTAAAATTTATGGATGTTTCTTCCTTGGGGGCCTTTAATAAATACATTTCAATACTTGGGACCCGACTTGCATACATTAGTTGTTGCTATGTCGGGTATGCCTCGAGCAGGCTCCCAGCTTGTTAGAGTCAGCCTTTGTTTTAAAGGTATACAAAAATATACAGACTGTCTTTTGGAGATATTATGGCACGATCAAAACATGTTGAATATAATTAATCGGCATTTTAAAGATTGTGTCAGGGATGTGCAAGTCCATTACTTCCCTTCATTATCAATACCAAACGGTAGTTTAGTATTTACAAATGGTGTGTTGAAAGTTTGAGATCCATACGTCATGAATTTGTTGTTTTATGAGAAAAACTAATAACAAGTTACCAGAATGTTGTTCTTTCCGTGAGTTTCAATTTTGCTCAAACTGCGAATCGCGGTTATGTCTATCGTCGCAAGACCAGCGGAGTGCACTGATTAGTTAAACGGCTAACCTCCGCACGACCTTTGGGTAACGGCTGATCGGACAATTTTGGAACGGCACGTGCACGTTTGACGTCGCGAATTTTTTGAAATTGCTTCTGAGTAATTTGAAAAAGGATGACGTTTAACCGTCCAGATTTTCACCAAAACTCAATATTTTACCCCAAGTCTCTATGAGAGGTGTTTATTTATATTAATCTTCACATTGGATATGATTTCAGCTGATTTTATTCATTTAGGTGTTTTTTGACGTGCAAATGAATGACACAATCTTTAAGTCCTGCTGCCCTATGATTATAACCTCACGCTGATTACCAGTACTGACTAGACCTTAAAAAATATATTGTCACACTATCACTCTGAGAAAATGTAGCCAGATTTTCGTTGCCATTGACCTTCGAATCTAGTCTGATTAATTCTAAAATTAGCACCGTTCGCCTAATGACCTCCTAAGATATAAAAATCTGGTGTCAGGCAGTCGCTGTGGTTAAAGGTCACTTCTCATTAAGTTTCGAGGTGCATGGCAAAGGGGGCGTGGCATGGTACAAACTGCACAGACCATGAGCGTAAATCCGGTCCGAGGAGTGGGACGGGGGATGATCGATGAAATTTCCAAATTTTGGAGACACCCCCGAATCAAGGGCTATTTCCTGAAGAGTGGACACTACAACGTGCAAAAATACCACTATCTCTAGCCTAAATATTAGCATATAGCTTTTATTGTGATTACATTTCAGACCTTTCACGATTTTTTTTTCATCTTTTGCTGAAAGCAGTAAATACCATAGCATTAAGTTTTGCAGTTAGGTTTTCATGGCCTAAATCAATGTACAAGCTAACGAAGCGAGCGAGAAAAAAATTAGGACCTGTGATACTGCATGGAGTCCAATAAATCTTATAAAAGGGGAAAATGTTTCTGATTATGTCTCAGGTTCACAGACTGAAAAGACCTTTAAACATAACAGATCAAGTATTAATGCAAGCGAACGTAGCGAGCGAGTGTGAGAAAGATTAAAGTAAGTTGCTCTAAGTCGCTTCAATTTCGGGGCACAAATTAAAGAGAAAATGAGGGGCATTTGAGGAACCAGTATCACTTACCAAAAGGCGTTAGTGGCACTTAAATTAGAACAGGTGCCTCTAAAATGTGAAAAAGGGCCATTGTCACACGTGAGTTTATCAGAGGTGGAAAAATTGACAATTGTTGTATCTGAAAAAAAAAAACGATTGGGCTCCTCACGTGAAAATATTTGAGTTTGTTTTTTACATTTTGTTGATAATACGATGCTTCATTAGGGTTACATTTTGCGTTATCTCTGCACTAACTAGGGATAGGGATATAATGCCCATTTGGACCGAAGGAAAACACGTTAGTAATGAACATGAATGAGAGATACCGGTATTGTAGTGATGTGTCGGAAACATCAGGATATTCAGATAACAATATCTTCAGCATTTTTAAATTTTATAAATGTTAGTAATAATTGAATAAACACAAAAAAATACTTTATTGAAAATTGGGGGTATATTGGTACAGATCATCCCCCTTCCCAAAAAGTGGTGGGATATATCTTCCATCCCCCTCCGCCCAATTAACGACAGTGTGTTTTTTTATTCGGGCAGTTGAGATTGCTGGTCTCTGTATGTCAGTATAATACTACACTCTAAAACTAAAGTTTCGAAAAATATAAGTTAAAAGTCGGAGTAATTACACATTTTCAAAATGATTGATTACAACTATACTACAGTGTGAGTCCAAAAAAAAGTTAACCGCTAGATAATTGCTCATTGTTTTAAAATTCAGCTTTGAACAAAATGTTATCATACATGTTTGGAAAGAGTGTTTTATCCTCAATCATAATTTTGATACCATTTTCGTGTGGTTTGTATTCACGCTTGGATGAACAGGAGGCATTGTTTGCGAGGGTACAAAAATCGATTTGCGCCAAAGTAATGATTATGTGATGTTTGAATTAAACAACTGGGATTGGGGTTTTAATTCGGTCTTTGCAGATCAAAGAAACATCTCTTACAGAATTTATCACGCTACACTGTCGAAACACATACACACACACGCGGGCGCGCGCGTGGGGTAACACACAGACACACAGAGACAGACACACACACACACACACACACACACACACACACACACACACACACACACACACACACACACACACAACATAATAATGCAGACCAGCCGAGTCTTTAGAGAGAAACAATTCATTGTGATGCTAATGCACTAAACTTTCATTATGGCCTTATAATTGAATTTAAATATCCATTTTGATAAATGCTCATAACGGTAATAGATTTAAATAGGTAACCACAGAAATTATGTACCCAGACACCATCTCAATACACGACAGTGAGAGAGAATAAAAGACTTGTGTGTGTGTGTGCGTGTGTGTGTCTGCCTGTTTGCCTTTGTGTGTGTGTGTGTGTGTGTGTGTGTGTGTGTGTGTGTGTGATGTGGTGTGTGTGTGTTGTGTGGTTCATTTTGCGACAGTGTGTGTGAACTGCTTTTGAACAAAACTCCACACTTTATTATTTTGGCGTATGTGTTTGTTTGTTTGTGTGTGTGTGTTGTGTGTGTGGGTTCATTTTGGGCCAGTGTGTGTGACTGGCTTTGAACAAAAACTCACACTTTATATTTGCTATGTGTTGTTGTTTGTGTGTGTGTGGTGTGTGTGTGTGTGTGTGTGTGTGTGTGTGTGTGTGTGTGCGTATGTGCGTGTGTGTGCCCACGCGCGTGCGTGTTTGAGTGTGTTTCGATATGTGTATCATGATAAATTCTGTGAGGGATAATTGTTTGACCTGCAAAGACTGAATTAAAACCCCAATCCCAGTTATTTAATTCAAACATCACATAATCATTACTTTAGCGCAAATCGATATTTGCATCCTCGCAAACAATGTCTCCTGTTCATCCAAGCGTGAACACAAACCACACAAAAATGGTATCAAATGATTGAGGATAAAACACTCTTTCCAAACATGTATGATAACATTTTGTTTAAAGCTGAATTTTAAAACAATGAGCAATTATCTAGCGGTTAACTTTTTTTTGACTCACACTGTATAATGCAGACTACTTTTAAAACAAGGCCAACGCAGGAATTTTCCGGGCCGAAATGTTCAAATTATTGAGGGAGAGTGTAAGCGAGGGAGTGAAGCGACCCTTGTGTAAAGTGATCATTATGCAACAGGTTCGGTTGGGAATGTCCAAAATTTCGTGTGCCCCCAGGTGCCCCCACAAAATTATGAAGGAAGCCTAAAGGGGGGGGTGTCATTCGGTAAAATTCATGCATTTTTTTTTGTCAAAAGGGCCAAGAGGGTGTTTGAAATGTCAAGTAACTACGAAAATGTAAATGTTGATTTTTCTTTAGCAATAAGAGGGGCAATACGAGAGGGATACGACGGAATAAGGGGCTGGGGAGGGGTTGGCGAATTTGGCCACTTTATTGGGAGATTGGGAGGATATGGGGGATCCCCCCCCCCCGAAAAAAAAAAAAAATAAATAAATAAAAAAATGAGTGAACGAAGTGCGTGGTTGCGCCGATGAAGCTAGTGTGTTATTATTGGCGTAAATAATCGGACATCAATTGACATGCGCCGTAAAACCAACAACAACAACAACAACAACAATTGTTATTATTATTATCATTATTAGATAAATACTTAATCAGAATTTCATTCACAGTGTGGGGGATATGATTGCAATTCACCCCAGAATGTTTGATTCACGCATCACGCAGACCAAATGAATCACGGCTTCCCAATTTTAACTCCGTAACAGCAAACTGAAATAGTGTTCCATCTTTTTCACAATATTATTATTCAATCTTATTCAATCGGGAATACACTTTTCTTCTGTTGCATACAAAATAAATACCTCAACAAACAAATACATTTGTACGCTTTGTAATAGTGTAATGATCGAATTGATGATCGATCCATTGAATGCACCTCTCGCACGTGTGTGCGGGACAGCTGGTCCGACCATAGGAGTTGTATGATATCTCTATGCCTTGCCGTCACAGCGATTTAATCGAGTCCGCCCCCTAGCGTTATTACATAGATAACTATGAGAGTCCGATCACTGAACTTATAACACATGGTTCAATGGGGCCGATCGATCACTTTGCTCAAAAGTATCGGTATGTGCGATCGCAATTGTTGCTAATCAATTGATTGGCGAAATCATTATTGTCATATGTATTTCATAAATATATATTTTTCTGATATATTGTATCATTTAATAATACAATTGTGATTATTTGAGTTTTTATTCACATTACTGGAAAAACATCTATTAAGTTTACGAATAATTTTAGCACATTAAACAAGTTCAGCTTCCTACTCTTCAGCAACCAGCCCCGCGTACTGAGGTTAAAAACTGGACGCTCGTGGGTCCTCCCGGTCCTCCCTATGGTAATATGCGCAGCATATTGCCGCGCATGCGCAGTCGAGACTCCCTGATTGTACGCTATCCGATTGGTCGACTGCGCTTCACACGGCATACGCTAACCGCACCATTGCACTCGCGAGGTACGCGGAGTGCAGTTTCGTTAAAGTAGTTTCGGTACATTGCACTCTGCTGATGTCATCAACCATATACAAATTCCCATAGACAAACTGGCCGCCGTTACATTGCACTCTCGTCGCTCAACAATGATTTGCGCAATTGTGTCAAACACGCGCGCGTATCAATGTATTAAAGAGATCCCGAAATCGAATTAATAATGGCTTGCATTATGAAGAAACACCTTGACTTGTAAACAATTCGCCCTTAGATTCTTCATAACCCTTATCGTTTTAGCAAAAAATGGAAGTTACGGGCCAAAAATGGTGAGGTTTGGGTTCACCGATTGATCGGCCGCTGAAAAAGTTGATTCGGCCGACTTCGGTATTGTGACGTCACAACCAGAGATGCTTCCCCAGTAGTTGTACAGTTAATTTCTGAAAATTTTCGTTAAAAGTATTGGAAATGCATATTAGCGATGTCGGAATGACGGGAAACCTTCGGAGATGGTGAAGTATATATGAATGTTGATATTACAAAAATATATATATTTTTTCTTCCCCAGTTTTCGGATTTATAGCAATTTTTATGAGTCATGTAACTGAAGTGAGGGGCCATCTCGGTTAAATGACCGTACTGTCAAATACAATAGGGCTAGGCCCACAAATTAGAGACATATTAATTGGTCTAGGCCTAACGGCCCTGGCCTAGGACTAGGTCCACCGTGGGGTGCAACTGCAAATTACAATTGGCATGTCAAACTCAGTCATGATCATGTATCATCTTCG
>JZLH01S0134870.1:0-21667 GCA_001188425.1 Eucidaris tribuloides
TACAACATTCAATAATTTCTAGAGCTGTATTTTTAAGCCCAATCTATCTGAACAACATTAATTGTTGCAATGTATTGAGAAAGGCTTTGCGAGAATTAATAAGGACTAGAAGATTATGACCAAGGACTTATTATTAGTTCTAAGTTTTATTATGCATAAAAAAAAAGTATCCTCGGTATTCCCGACAGCCCCATGCAATAGTGCTTGATGCAATTCTAATCAAAAACAATTAGTAGCTAGTTAGAATAGAAAATTAGAAACCCTGCAAATATCCATACAATCAGCGCGAATTTGGCCTCTGGCCTATAATATAACTAACTACACACCAGTGACCGGACCAGTGCGCCAGCTATATAGCCCCAAGGCTTATATTTAGGCCTTTAGAACAAGCACAAGCCACTGTAGCCCCAGAATGCAATACTGTAATAACTGACCAGTTCATGAACAATGTAAATACGAGCATCCGCCTAGCCTGCCCCGTGCAACTATAACGCACGGTTGTGTGCGAACAAGGCTGCTTGCCCACTTGCCCCAAAATTTACATGCTATACAATGGTCTATTCACATGCTATGCTTCACAACAACTTCACTCTATTTCTTGACAGCTTGAGCATACTGCCTACAAAGATGTAGAATCAATCCACTAAACGTATTACAAAATACCATTCTTGCCATTTTCTTCTTCCTCAGAAAGACGTGCATTTGAGCAAATTGAACCTGGATAGTCACAGCCTGCTAAATACGGGCCCGCCAAGAATCTTGTACTCCGCAAGGAAAATGATCGCGCCTGCTATATTCAAAAAATGGCAGCAATCGTTTCTGACCCCAGCCTCATGATCGCGCTATGATTGACAGCTGAAAATAGCTCTGAAATAAGTACTGTTCGTTATTATTACGATTTCATTAACATCTTGAATAAAAAAATATATAATGAATAATCTTAATATATTATCCCTATCTATTCTTAATATTTTGGTATTTAAATGAATATTGCCCTTTTTTCAAGGATAAAACTTGCCCTAAAATCTTACACATTGCACCACAGCGACTCAATCCGGAACAGAATCATTCAGCGCAACACCATTAGCATTACCATTCATAATACCAATCTAACCCCATTGAAGAAAATACCATTGACCATTGGAAACTACCATACCCCATGACTCAATGAAATAATACCATTCAATTACAAGTCTTACCACTGAGGAAACCACCATTAAGTTTACATTGAAATACATTAACCATGAAGAAAAAACCACCATTGACCAATAAGCGACTACCACTGAACTACCTAATAATACCATTCAAGTTACAATCTATCCACTGACGAACACCATTAGAACTTACATAATACCACCATCTACACATTGAGAAATACAACCAGTTTGACCATTTTGCGAGACTACCACCTTCAACTCACCAGTACTATCAACTAAATAAATGCTTATATACACCATTGATTATTACCATCTACCCTAATTGATTGCCGAACATCCTATTCAGCACACCATTACATTACCATTGCTATCAATGCGCGCCTCATTGGTTTTGTACATTGAGAGATACCATTGCAGTTTACCAAATGCAACATAACCATTGCGTTACCAATGATAATACCATTTGCGATTATCTGTAAGCCGCGGCAACACAAGTATCTCGTAATTAGCGCCTAAAAGGCTACAACAGGTTAAGTTTAGTGATTGATTTTGTAGTCGAGGGCATGATTTGTAAGTCGGAATTTAAAAGTGGGGACTACCTAGAAAAATTATAGTCCACCATGCCATCTTTGAGGTTCCGTACAACGTTACCCTTCGATAATGGCTTACTGATCGTGTGACGTATACACTTGGTTGATGCCTGATAACGACGTTTATGTGGACTAAAGCACAAAGTCCGAAAACAGGAATCCAAAGGTTTGAAAATAATGTTGTGACTATCAAGGTATTATGATTTATAAACTCCGGAAACCTCAACCCGATGGTTAATTCAACATTACTACCAACAGGAAATATGTGTTTGGTAAGGCTGGTCAATAAAATATCATATTGTGAAACACATAGTCATTCCCTCTTATTTTTTAATTTTATTTTTTTTTTACATTTTGTAATCATTTTTATTTCACATTACAGACACAATTATTATGTTTAGCCTGGCAGATATTATAACGATGGAAACAGTGTTACACAATTTTGTAAATCAATTTAACCCGTTGGAGAATAAGTACGAGTTAACTCGTGTCGGGGTCTATGGAAAATGAGTTTTATAATGAAATCAAATCGTCTCTAAGGGGTTAATGTTTTTTTTTTCTTAGCTGTTTACCCGTACATGTATTTGTTTGTATTTTGTACAACCACATAGGTGGCGTTGGAACCCACACTTCTGCTCAGTTCATCATCATCGTAGCTGGCGTAGTTTCAGCTCATCTAGCTCTTCAGTTAATATAATGGGATCATCCTACGAGACCAAATGCCCGCTAGTCAAAATTCTGCCTATTTTAAGTCATGATAATAATAATAATAATAATAATAATAATAATAATAATAATAATAATAATGATGATAATAAATAAATAAATAATAATAATTACAGTAAAAAATAGTAATAATATTAATAATATTAATATTAATATTATCAATGTTAATAATAATAAAAATGATAATAACAATCAATTAGCTACGCGTAATACCATTAACATTGTCTCTATGCGTATGAAGGTAACAAACTAAATATATGATCATTGAAACTAACTAACAAATACCAAAAAAGTACGTTTTTAACATTGAACTGAATTCGTCAAAGCCGATCATTGATCTAATGCTTTAGACAAGGTTATTCCATAATTTGCAAAAGCTCTGTCACCGAATATCTTAGATTTTACACGTATTTCAGTTAGGAGAATTTCTAGAATAAGAACGAAGATTACAACTAGGCTGGTATTGTTTGATGGGTTCAGTAAGACAGGCATGGACATTTCCATACAAGCTTTTTAAAACAAGAATGAGAATTTCAAACTGGACACGAGGCTTTTCGAAAGCCATTGGCTACTACGGAGGATCGGAATTGTGCGTTCAAATTTCTTTTTGCGCGTCATAAGCCTTGGCGCTGAATTCTGCACACGTTGGAATAAGCGCATTTAATTTTTGCCCGAGTTTAAACAGCTGCTGTTTTACCTAAAATCAATAAATGCAAAATTAGAAAGAGACTATATTTCATATTTGCTTCATCGTATTTTGGTGAGACTTGACATTGAGAGATGTTCATGCTTCCCAGTCCTTTATACCTTTGGGACAACAGGGACAATCTGTAATACGTAACTCAATTAGAAAGTTACTAGAAACAAATTGATTGAATGGTTGTTTTAACTGAATAATTATTTCTTTTCCATGCAACAATTAAATTAAATAATAACGCTGATAGTGCAATTGCAGAAGTCTTATGGATCTGAATATTGCATGGAAAGTGTTGTTAGGAAGCAACATAAGGAATTGTACTGCAAAATCGCGTGACTGCGGCTGTTTATTGAATGGAAGCCCACCGTTGAGACAGAAGAGAATGTCATTTTTGTTCAAAAATGGTGTCATCAAAACTTTACATAATATAACGTTAGCATTTCGCTTGTGTGCATCTTTGTTCTCTTATAGTCTGCAGACCATGAAATTTTAATGATGCGTGTTAATAGACTGTAATTACACGGCTGTATTTCAAAGGGGGATTTTGGACCCAATGATAACAGCATCAAGTACTCTGCTTAACTTTCGATTTGGCACCTTTTTTATGTGAAATTCTGGTTCCATTTAGGTTTATTTTGCAATACGTATTTTTGGTACAATATGCATACTTCTTCCATGCCTAGAAAGTAGAAAGTAGAAAGGACTTGCTGGGACTATGAAAAGAGTATTATACAGTGTGTATCAAAAAAAAGTAGACACTTAGGAAAACATTTATTACACAAAAATGTCATGATCTTGAGATTATTTTTTTATATCAATATTTCACCTTGAGTCTAAGCTATCTGATGATAGTGTTGGTATTGAAAGTATTTCACGTATGAGTGAGCACAGCCCACTTTTGTCCAATCGGCCAAAAATGCATTTGCGCACAGAATTGTTTTGTAATAGTCAATGTTTAACATGTATAATGCCTTGCAGACCCATGCTGCAGAAGATTTTAATTGATGTGCACAAGTATTGAATCCTCAGCATGCTTAGAGAAGAGCTAATATCAATTCTGTAACAAGAAAGACAAAAATGAAGCAGTGATTCAGATACACCATCCTAAAAAGGAAGAAAATGCCATTTTGGGAGGTCAGTTCACAGTTCATGTTGCAAACATGACATTTTCTTTTTTTAGTGGGGTGTATCAGAATCATTGCTTCATTTTTGTCTGTCTTGTCACAGAATTGATATTAGCTCTTCTCTGAGCATGCTGAGGATTCAATACTTGAGCACATCAGTTTAAATCTTCTGCAGCATGGGTCTGAAAGGCATTAAACATTGACTAATAGAACACAATTCTGTGCGCAAATGCATTTTTTGGCCGAGTGAGCAAAAGTGGACTGTGCTTACTCATACTCATACGTGAAATCCTTTCAATACCAATAATGTCATCAGAAAGCTTAAGTCCAAGGTAAAAGATTCATAGGAAAAAAATAATCTCTAGATCATGAAAGTCTTTTTAAATATTTTTTTTATCTAGGTGTCTACTTTTTTTTGATACACGCTGTATTGAGTAAGAGGATTAAAATGGATAAGAAAATCCCTGATCCTTGTTTTCAGTGCATTTTTTTACGTACGGAAATTATCTTACATAGAAAACGTATAACGTGATTGCCCTTTTTTATATGATTAACAAATGGGAAATCTGAAACTACAGAAGGTCATTATCTGTTTGTGCAGTATTTGCTAATAAATTCGAAATGACCTCCCCACGCAAACACTGTTTTTTTTACTTTATAATAAAAATTTTGAAATGGTATATTTGTATGTTTTCACTGTGAAGTAATTCATGCTTTGAAAAACAATTTTCATCATCTCTGTATAAAATTTCGTGGACTTTCTGGTCAGTTTTGTCTCAAGGAGAGCAGATCGTGTGATTGTCATTTTTTTCAGTTGGTCATTTACTGTTCCTTTCAAATTCGTTATTAAGTCGCATTTTCCTTATTTGATTATTCAGAAAAGTAAATTAATTGTCATTGTGATTCATCCCCGCTAGCGAACGACCGACGGATGTTCTGAGAAAATTCGTCTTTGTTTAAAACATTTTTATTCAGTTCTAATCCAAATTGACCCAACCAATGTTAATCCCTTGATCTAATCCCATGGACGAAACTAAACGAAATTCTGATGAATGTGGTGGCAAACAGACGGAACTAGTTTTGTACTCAACTAGATGCTCCGTGACTCTGACCCAGAAATTATCATTACCCTGACAGCTCAAGTCGAATCTGAATCGATTTTTATTTTATTTTATTTTATTTTCAATATATTTTTGGAGGAAAAGAGTTATTGTGTTGAAGCCTGCCCTCATCCAATAGACCATACACAAGTATTGGGTAGTCTGAATTTCGGACCACCCCTGTGAAGCATGGACCGTCCGCGGAGACAGTTTTGGCTGTTGATTCGAGAATAATTGTCTGGCAGTTAATTAGACTTGTATTGGGAAGCACTATACCTTTTATAGAGTTTATACCAAAATCTTTAAATTTTCCAAGTTTGAATTAATCATATGAGTTATATAAGTTGTGTTTGGTTGGTTGTTTGTGTTGTGTGTTTGTATCTGTCAGTCATCATGTTTGTTTGTACGTATGTAATGTACGCATGCTTGTATATGCGTGAGGTTATCATGTATGTATCTCTCTTGAATTCCAGGTATTCCAGATTGAATCAAACTTGACGTTAAGTTCTACGCATCTTCATCTTCTTCTACGTCTCCTTCTTCTTCTTCTTCTTTTTCTTCTTCTCCATTTTGTTTTCTTCTTATTATTTTTCTCTTTCTCCTTCCTTATCCTCCTGCTTTCTGTCTCTTCTTCTTTTTCTTCCTCTTTTTTATTCTTCTTCTCCTCCTTCTGTTTCGTTTTCTTCTCCCTCTCCTTCCTTTTCTTCTTCTTCTTTCTTCTTTTACTTCTTCTTTTCTTTTCTTTTCTTTTCTTTTTCGTTTGCTTTTAAAGGTCTATTATTCAACGTTTTGAAATAACCAGTAAACAGGTTCTTATCAGACTTGCAAGCATTAAACCCGCAATGTAGAAATATGCTTAGCCAACTTGTTGACACACAGGGTTATCTGGACTAGATAACTTACTCGTAATCTTATTTGAGAATACATCACACATTTATATTTTTGGTAACAACAATAGATTTGAAGCACTGTTATATCAAAGTAAAACTTCTTATAAAAGAATGGAATTTATTTTTTAACTGCTCTAAAGATTTGAAATGTAGATTAATATTAATATCTTGCTTGTTGTTGTTCGTTTTTTTTTTTTTTGGTGTGCGTTTTGTTGCTTCTAATATCATAATAGAATATTCGTTTTAAAAGCATTATAATTTTTTCGGGCGGAGTGGACATGTTACTTTTTTCTATTATGCTCAAAGAAGTTTGACTGACATCGAAATCAAAGAAAAAATTACCCACCAACATTCTTTTACTATCATGGGCATAAAAGGTACTGGCTAATTATCTTAAACATGATTTTATCAAAAACTTGGAATGATAAGAATGAGTGATAATCTTGTTAAGAGAATCAACAATGATCATACGATCACTGTAAAGTAGGTGCTCCAAAGATTTGTTATTGCCCAATGTCGGTAAACAATAACAATGTTCACCACTTAAGAAGTGCGTCACTGCATATAATGCGTCTACTGATTTTGGCATCGGTCGATCTCTTGATTTGTGGATAGACGTGTTGTTCAGGATTTAATTATATATACTACATCTTAAACGAGGTGCGATTTACTAGTACTCGCTGAAGTCGATAAAGCCGGTTCAGGCTTGTACCTTGCACTGTTTTCAAAATAGGTAAGTTGAGCAATTAATAGTTATGTAAATTACCTTTTTGGGGGTGGTAGAATTAGGCAACTATGTTTTGTGAGCTCACATGTCTTTTCCAACTTTTCGTGTGTGTTTTTCTTTCTTACCTAGTTTGCATTTCTTCCTTTGCTTTCATTCATTATTTTTATTCTTTCTTTCTCTCTTTCTTTCTTTCTTCTTTCTGTCTTTCTCCCTTCCTTCCTTTATCTTTCCTTTCTGTTGATCTTTTACTGGGACATAAACAATTCATTGTCTATCTATACTGCTGGCGTATTTCAAACATTTAACCTTTCGTGTGTATAAAACATCCTTTCCCTTTCGAGATTGTTTTTTAATACAATGTTTTGTGTCTCTCTGTGCAGTTATTCATATATCTTAGGTTACTTTATGTTGCTTATATAAACCTAAGTATACTTCGGCGGTCATGTGAAAATGTTAGTATTCTTTTCTTTTAAATAATACAATGAATAATTTTACCTGTATCTCCATCTTTCTTTACCAGGGATTATTTCGATATAGAAAAATCGAATACCACATTGCGATGATTCAGAATGTTACCTGGTCGCCTTCCTACATGCATCGCTGCAACCATTAAACTATATATCATTTGTTGGTCCGTCTTACCAGCGTGTGCACCTTATGGTTACGTAAAACAAAAAGCTGAGGTACACACAGATGTTGTCATTCCATTCAACATAGAGCTTGAGCAGCCATCATCGAATACATACGAAATTGTCCTTTTCGCAGGCGATTTCATCTTCAGTGTAGATGGTCGCATGGTACAAGGAGGACTTTCCGATGAACAAGAACACCGATTCCATGTTAATAATAGTGTAGCAAGGAACCAGCAATTCGATGCAAATGTGAGGATCACAGATGTTCAAGTAATAGATGGTGGTACATACAGATGTGTCCTGCGAGATAGTTCCAGGGAAATCATCCAGGAACGCGAAGTCGTGTTGGAGGTTCTATTCCCTCCTGGCAACGTTACGTGCCGTTGGGTAAATAAACGCCAAACTCCATTTCATCCAATTAACATACTACACTGTCAGGCCGATGTAGGAGAACCCAGAGGTGAGATAATTTGTATTGATGATGGACAAACCTATTTGTACTCCACATCGACGAGGTGGGAGAAGGATCGTTTGAGTGGCGAATTCTTCTTTGATGTTGCACAAAAACTCCGTTTGGGTTGCTGTTCACAAAACACCCACTCTTATAAAGAGCCTCGCGAATGCAAAGACTGGATTTGGCCCTTAAATTACGGAACATCATCACGATTGACCAACACTCCCAGCTCCTCGAAAGTTCCCTCCACTGCAGCATCCAGTACCACGACACTTTCGTTAATAGCTGACGTCTCCGACGAGGAATCTGGCGATACAAGTGATCAGTCAAATACAGATAAATTGAAAAGAAGATATATTGCAATCATATGTGTCCTTGCAATTGTAATAGTGACATTGATAGTGGCTCTGCTTGTGCATCGGCGATTATTAACTTAGGCGAGGTAGGCTGTATAACAATGAAACTGTAACCTAATGGCTAAACATCACCAGTCACTAATAAATCTTGTTTATATACTGAGATTTAGATATATTCGTTTAAGACATATTTTAATAACGTAAACAATAACGTGTACTGATAAAATTTGTTATTTGACCTTTTTTACGGTATCAAACAAAGTGATGACGTATATCATCGTGGGCGTCGCCGTCATCCAACGTTATTGCTCCTCAATGTACTCTGAGCTTTCTAGTCCCTCTTGTTAAAAAACGATCAAATGATAAGCATTTAAATAAGAGAAAGAGGTAGTGGGGTCTAGATGAATAGACAAGTATATAAACATGTATTTTCTGACAATGAGTAATTTATCAATTATTATTTCCCTGATTATATGTTCTTTTCTATTGTTACCAGGGCGGGACAAACAACGCAACGGCAGGAGGCCACAAAATTGATGGCAGCTTCATCTCAAAAGCAGTGAGTCGGGTGTTTCCTACACTCTGAAACGGAGCTAAGGTTAACGGGGACAACTTAACTTAAGCAAAAATGAAAAACTGTACCACTTATCCAGTGATTTACATCATCTTTATGTTGACAATTGTTCCAGTACTTAGTTATGAGACTGCTTACAGGACAGCTAGAGAAGGCATATCTGTAAAACTAACATTCAAGGTTCTGGCTACTCAACCAGCAAAGATTATCGACATTCGTTTCAGAGATTTTACGTTAACCTGTACAAAATCGGGATACCTATGGGCAGTAACATCTTTGCCACGAAAACCAGTATCCACTGGGATTTTACATTATAACAATTACATTATTATCAGTGTCAATATTCGTAATGTCAGTCGTTACCATTCAGGTGAGTTCACATGCGAAGTCGGTAGGGAAAACGGGGATCTTTTACCTGAACGTACACAGAGTTTATTTCTAAATGTTCTGTATCCACCGAGCCAGCTGAGATGCAAGTTACAGGCTCCCGAGAGTAAAGATCACTGGGATGTTTTATTATGTTCTGCTTATGATGGCTTACCGTCAGTGGACATCATTTGCACTCAGGAAGGGGAATGGCTTCCGGTGAAAGATAAGTTGACATCAGAAAACGTGATATGGGCATCTTTCTGGGTTGAAAAAGAATTCCCACTTTCGTGTTGTTATTCTCATGAATCTCGCCAATACACTTGGCTCGGCATGAGCTCGTGTACCGAGTATCAGTATATTCCAAATAGTACAGTCACAAATAATGATGCGTACCAACCATCCCTACAGGACACAAAAAAATCCGCTCAAAGGGGATTTTCTTCATCTTCTAATTTTCATACAACTACAAATGTTGGACAGGAAATTACATTTTCGGATAAAGTCGTCATAAGTGTGGTTTTCTTACTAGTAGGCCTATGTTTAGCAGCTGCCACGACGAGGATTTTGCGCATAACATGTGCACGAAAAACGCAGAAATCTAGATCCAAATATGAACATAATGATGAGGTGGTTGAAGTAATAATAAAAAGAAGCAATTCTCCCAGCAGGAAAAGGGTTGATAACGCAAGCAAATCCCGCCGTATCTGAAGTTTCCAGCAGCACCAGTAAAATGTTTATTCCTTCCCCATGTGATTGTTAATCTCACATTATTTTTATTTAGGCCTTCGGTGTTTTCCAGAGGTTGCTTGTTTTGTAAACGGCATTTTTTCTTCATGAAGTATGAGGTTGTATATAAAAAGTACAATACGTTTACCACTTTAAAGCCGTTTGTACCAACGGGAATTGGTCGAGGGCAGTCAGGATATTGTAACTACGTGAAATAAAACCACCAAGATGCATACAAGTAACCATCACAGTGTCGCTATAACTGACAACACAAGCTTTGAATACTTGTTATGCAGATGAAGGGATACAGTTAGTCGTGACAGGCTCTATTGTTTAGAAGCTATTCTGAACATAACTGTTGAGAAGAAAACTCGACAACTATGGAATTCAAACATAAATTCAGCATGGAGAGAAAGGGCGAAATCACCCTGTTCTTCCACGTATATACATTGTAATATATATAATACAAGGTATGATACTCTGTAATATATTTTTATATAAACAAATATAATATATACTGCATTTTTACTATATAGAATATACTTTACATGTAATCTTTAATTCAATATGTTAACAATAATACACATCGCAGATTAAGTTATAAGCCTCGTTATATCGTTCCTACTGTATAGATAACCTTTTGCTTACTTTGACACTGGTACGCATGTCGTTATATGATTACTTATTTGTGTAGTTTGGAAACGACCTTTCATAGTGCATTTTGTATGTGAATATAACTCGTTTTTGGTTTTCTTTGTAAGTGCAGTGTATTATTCTTTAACAGTGTTTTTTTTTCACTTTTTTGAAATTCATTACTCACTCCTTGAAGCCCTTTCTTTTCCTACCTCCTGGACTGTCCTAAATATCCCCTTTCCTTTCATTTCTCTTGGTGGTCCTTCCCTCTATCTCTCTCTCCTTTTCTCAATTTCTCTTCTGTTTTGTTTCCTAACCTTTCCTTTTTTGTATTCCGTCTTCTTCTATTTTCAGTTTTTTCGTCTGACCTCCATGTTATGTTTTTATGTTATTATATTTCACACTTACTAGAGATTTCTGTTGTAAATCATGTTGATTGCCTATGCAATGTTGTGTGTTATTAATGAACTTGTGTATTTTATGTATTGTTGTGATTTTATTTCACCTGGATAGTAAGTATCTTTTTCGTTGGAAGAAAGACTAATATAATCATATTTGTATTGATATCTGTATCTTTATAATGTATCTGCGTCTGTATCTCTCTCTCTCTCTCTCTCTCTCTGTTGTTTTTTTTTGTTGTGGTGGGGGGTCACTGTTTAACAGGTACATTTATCTTTTGCGATATTTCGTTGGTCAATAAAGCTAAGCGCCAAAAGCATGACAAATAAATGCTAAAGAAATAGTTTCATGTCGGGTCGCTTTGAATTTATTTTCGTCTACATTAACTTGTCATATTGTATGGCCAGTTTAAAACACTTTATACCGTATTCGCGTATGTGGATATATATAATATAGATATATGGATTTAGCAAAAGGCCACAGTATGTATTCCATAATAGACCTTTGCCTTTCGCTGGAATCTTCACATTGATAAAAATTATTTTCATTATTATCTGAGCAAAAACAATTGTATGTTATTATTACTCTCGGCCAAAAGGGCTTAGAGTTAAAAACTGTTGTCCTTTTTACGCTTTGCCCCTCACAAACAACTCAGTTCTGAAATCTCATTTTAAAAGTGACATTAAGGATTGCAAATTCCTAATAGAAACTAAAGACAAGGGGGCGAGATAACGTGCATTTTCATTTTTTTTTTACAAAACCAAGAAAAATCACAAGGAAACAACTCACATTCTTACAACTTAATTGAGAACCCAGCCTGTTTACCATTTTAATTTAAATAGTGATGATGGGTAGCCAATGTTTATACAATATGCACTAAATAGTTGTGTGTTTATCTTTCAGTTCTGTGCGTTTTTTCGCACTTTCTGGATCGTAAACCATCATTACACAATTAGATTTCCACATTAAATGCAAAAACTACACCTCTGTTTGAACTTGCATTGTTGCACATTCATCATTAATTATGTAATATTTATATGAAGCAGTCAGTACCATCTTCATGATGCTTATTTTTATATTGTAAAAGATACTTTGTTACAAACATATGGAACCCATATAGTTATGCTTTATTGGCGCAGGAGGCGGCCCCTCCTACACTTGGGCTCCAAACCAGAACCATTAAAGTCCCCCACTCGTGAAAATAAATAAGATAACATTTAAGCAAAATTTAAAACTGTAAGACGTAGGGTAAGATTAGGGTAATCACAAAAACAAAATACTTGGAAGCCACGTTATAATATGCTGACAGCCAAGACTATCTTCGATCAACTGATTAATGCTTTTAAAACAATAATTGGATATACGCTGTTTGTACGTGCTATCAAAAATAGATATGTGAAAGATTAAGACAGTGCAAGAGTCCAGAGGTAATTTCTGACACAGTGGGTCTATTGAGGTAACCAAATGAGATGATCTGAAAGTGCGAGAACCTTTTAACATTTTGACAAAAATATTTGCATTTCATATCTTTTTTTCTCGAGAGTGCAAAAACAAACAGTATTATTTCTAAACTAGATTATATAAAAAAAAATCTTCACCTTTAAAACCCAAATATAAGTTATTACAAGGGGAATAACCGTCTCAAACAATTACATATTTCTTCAGTTCAGTGCAGGGACGGCGCCAGGGTAAAGTCTTAGGAGGGGCAAAAATCTGTCGAGAAAACTTTGCCCCCCCCCAAAAAAAAAAAAATACTAGCCAAATTGCAAGCCAAACATTATTCGACAAGTGGGGGGCAGGGGGCGACGACAACCAAAACCATTTTCTTGCCATTCATTTGTTGTTACCTGCCAAATTACAAGCCAAAAATCCCGCAGCGGCTGCCCCTATTGTTTTCAAAGTAAGTAAAATTACGGGCATTTTTCAGTTTTTGTGTGTGAAAAATTTGCCCCCCCCTCCCTTTGTTGATTTGACTAGTGAAAAAAAAATTCAGCAGGCCAAATTTTTGTCGTCGTCGTTGGCTCCCCCCCCCCCACCCCCGTTTGTCGGCATGTTGTTTAGTTTGCAGTTTGGCTACAAAAAATTAAGAAAATGGCCGGCAAAATTTTTCCAAGACGGATTTCTCCCCTCCTAAGATTTTAACTTGGCGCCGCCCGCTGCCTCACGCTTGGGATTAAAAAAAATCTTCTGCTGTATTCGCCATGATTGCATTATGATTGCAATCTCAAAATCAATACGGAATGTCGCCAATAGTCTTTTTCTCGTAATTTATTTCGTTTCTTTTTTAGTTTTTTTTCTTTCCGTCTTTCTCTTTTTATGTCTCAGATTTAGTACAACGACAATTATGATCGTCACATCAATTTAAACATTTATCGACAACGAACGTTACCGCTACGTCCAACGCTACTACTTGTTCACAATAAATCTGTAATCCCTAAAGTATACTTATCCGTTTTCAAGGTAGGTGGTTTCTCCGATTTCGGCCGCCTGACCAGAGCCCTTATAGAGTCCCCCATCCGTAAAATAAAGTAAATGCAATCAAGCAATCTATGACGGTGATACTTATCATATGTCGACAGCAATGTCTAATATTTGCCAACTTGTTTATGATTTATGATTTTTGTTACAATCTATTGAAACCGCATTTAACCCCTTTTTTCCTCGATGTTTTTACAATTTTGAAATATTAAAAGGTAATTTTCAAAGGTTACTGATGACACTACAAGGGCATTGTTGTTAAAAGGGAGATATTCCCAAATCAGTGCTTATCTGAAAAGTGCGAGAAGCTTATAACATTATAATAACAATATATATATATATATATATATATATATATCAAAAACTATTATCTTACATTGCATCATCAAAATCTTCACCACTGCCTAAAACATACCCCAACACCTTTTCCTTCTTTCTCTTCTTTCTCTTCTTCCTCTTCTTCTTCTTCTTCCTCTTCTTTCTGTTCTTTCTCTTCTTCCTCTTCTTCCTCTTCTTCCTCTTCTGTCTCTTCTTCCTCTTCTTCCTCTTCTTCTTCTTCTTCGCCATCATCATACTGGTCTTCATTTTCTCCCAATATACTTCTTCCTACTTCATTTCCTCTCTGTGAATTGTAACTGCCACAGTGGCAATCACGATATCACATCATTTGGGATATCATTACTTAGGTAATCAATCTAACAGGTCGTTCAGAGGAAGACATTTATATTACACAATGCGAGAAGTTTTTATCATTCTGATAACTTTATTTCTGTTGCACCAATTACTCAAAGTATTTGCAAATCATCTCGAGCGTGGGAAAACACACAGTGTTATTTCATCATATGTTAACAAAATAACAATAGTCTGATAAGAGGATCGTACGAGCTTAATAATCTAAATCAATCGTCATACAATCCCAATTGTGAGATCTGTGACCCAGTTAACGTGCTATACGTACACATGAAGATGGACTAGATGAACTTACCATTGGTCCAAAATGACATATCAAAATCAAAATCACTGCTATGAATATTCTATCGCAGCATTCGTTGTTTCTTCCTTTTCTATTATACAGTTCGTCTTTGTCTTCTGTTTTTGCCTATTCTTACCGACAACTACCCCCCCCCCCCGACGAACCACCCTGAGGCTTAGGGCAACTCCCTCTCGACAACTACCACTAGAACAACTGTCCCCTAAGAAATCTATACCCGGACATTTACTCCGGACGAGTACCTCCCGGAAAAACCCGGAAGACAACCCATAAGACAGCTATCTCCTGGACAACCATCACCAGGACAACTGCCCCTAGGACAATTATCCCCCATAAAAATTACTGCCTACGAAACAAATCCACAAGACTACCCTTAACAACTTCCACCTAGGAAAACTACTTCACGGACAACTACCCTAAAACATCATCGTGTTTCCGAGTTATCCGTCTGGCCGTCCGTCTGTCCATCCGTCCGTTACCGGTTCTCATCGCAATAACTCAAGGACCAGTTACCGGATTTTAATGATACTGGGATTAGATATGACCTATAATTCCATGATGATCTGGTTAGATTATTCAATTGTAAGTTCAAATTTCTCAGGGCCTAATTTTTGTCTGATTTCGGCTCATTACCATGATAATTCAAGAACGGCTTATGAACTGACTTGATTTTTGAGTTGAAGGGTCAAAGGTCAAATGTTACGAGACCTATTTCACGTCCGATTTAGCCTGTCAGCTGATTCATGAACGGTTTATCGGATTTCAATGTAAGTTGGATCAAGTATTTGGTTTGTCGTACTAATGAATTGATAAGATTGAGAAGTACAAAGGTCAAAGGTCACGATACCTCATATATTCTAATGTGGCCTCGCTGCCAAAATAATATAAGAACAGTTTATCCTAGAGGGTACTTGTAGTGGGTGGTTATCCTAGGAGTGGTTGTCTTAGGGGATAGTTATCAGCGGGATACTTGTCAAAGAGGTAGTTGTCCGGGGGCTGTTATCCTGGGAGTATTTGTCCTAGGGGGTATTTGTCTGGGAGGTAGTGTTTTGGGGGGAGGGGTCCCAGGGGTAGTTGTATTAGAGGTTAGCTGTCCCAATGGTAGTTGTCCAGGGGTAGTTGTTTGGGGAGTTGTCCTAGGGGTGGTTTCCCTACGGGGTACATCTTAAAATGTTACGCGTATCTGCTCCGTACGCGGCAGCGAATCCCGTTTAACACGGGAAATGAACATCAAATATGGCTCCTTTTTTTACAAAAAGTACTGTGATTACTTAAAATAGGGAATGTTTCTCAAAAATCTTCGGGACGGTTGTTAAAAGTTTAAAATGTTTTGCTTAAGATGATATCAAATTCACTATTATTCTAATAGAGGAAACGGTAGTAATTTTGACTTTAAAATTTCCCCCTTTTCAGATTTTCAATGGAGATTGTCCCATTTCCCCCCATTTTGGAGGGTGGTTAACACACTCAATGGCCTGTCAAATATTACTGGAGAGGTATACAGTGTGTATCAAAAAAAAGTAGACACTTAGAAAAAAAATATTTGAAAAAGATTTCGTGATCTTGAGATTATTTTTTGATATTAATATTTTACCTTGGACCTAAGCTATCTGAGGAGAATGTTGGTATTGAAAGTATTTCAAGCATGAGTGAGCACCACCCACTTGTGTACAATCGGCCAAAAATGCATTTGCGCACAGAATTGTGTTCTTATAGTCAATGCAGACCTATGCTGCAGAAGCTCTCAATTGATGTGAACAAGTATTTCATCCTCAACATGCTCAGAGAAGAGCTAATATCAATTATGTGACGAGAAAGACAAAGATGAAGCAATGATTCAGATACACCCACCCCCCCCCAAGACAACAAAATGACATGTTTCCAAGAGATGAACTGTGAAATAATAAAAAAAAAAATAGGCATTTTCTTTTTTTTTACGGGGGAAGCGGGTGGGATGTATTTGAATCATTGCTTCATGTTTGTCTTTCTTGTCACAGAATTGATATTAGCTCTACTCTGAGCATGCTGAGGGTTAAATACTTGTGCACATCAGTTCAGTGGCGTGCACAGGAATTTGGAATGGGGGGGGGCAAGATGTACATGTATTTGAATCATTGCTTCATTTTTGTCTTTCTTGTCACAGAATTGATATTAGCTCTTCTCTGAGCATGCTGAGGATTAAATACTTGTGCACATCAGTTCAGTGGCATGCACTGGAATTTGGAATGGGGGGGAAGAAAATAATTCCCCCGTGTTACCCATCTGTAAGTGAAGCCCAGTAACCGTGAGCACGTAAGTGCAAATTCCCCTCCGGGTAGGGTCCAAGGGCCCGCCTTAGAGCCCCTGGCAGGATGCCGGGGGTCCCAAGATTTTTGCTTTCAACCACTCAAAACCCTCAAAATTCCCGTTTTAAAGCACCAATTTAGAGAATTACGGACTGATTCCGATTGGAACCAATCAAAGCTGTAGGCCTGAACTTATGATTTTCCGGCGGGCCAACACTGATAACTGATCAGCACAATCACTCCAAGTTCCCCTTTTCCCCTGACTACCACACCATTCTTGGACATTGGTGGGGGCATGAACCCCACCTCCACCCCCCCCCCCCCCATTCGTGCACGCTACCACTCGAGATCTTCTGGAGCATCGGTCTGAAAGGCATTAAACATTGACTGTGAGATACAATTCTGTGTGCAAATTCAGTTTGGCCTATTGCACAAAAGTGGGTTGTGCTCACTCATGCGTGAAATACTTTCAATACCAACAGTGTCATCAGATAGATTAGGTGCAAGGTAAAATATTTGTATCAAAAAATAATTTCAACATCATAAGTTTTTTGTGTAATATATATTTTTTTAACTGTCTACTTTTCTTATACACACTGTAGAAAAAAAATTTGGACGGTTTCTGAAACTAGACATTTTCAGCTCTCTACATGTAACAAAGATATTTATTCGTCGAGGGGAAACGTTAGTAATTTTAGTATGAAATCAGGCATAGTTTTCTCGTCAGTTCGGGTTCGATATCCCGATCACGTATTGCGACCACTGTCGACATCTTGTGCCATGAAACAGAACGTAGCGTCACAAATTGTCGCTAGTCGCTGAATATGTACGAGAAGATAACCCGAAGATAACGTGGACGGTGATCCAACGGTGTTAGATGTCTGTGTGCCTGTCTATGTATGTTTGTGGATGTGTTTGTGTGTCTGTCTATGTGTGTTTGTGGATGTGTTTGTGTGTCTGTCTATGTGTGTTTTGGATGTGTCTGTGTGTCTGTTTGTTATGTGGCTGCATGTGTCTGTGTGTGTCTGCTTGTGTCTATGTGACTGTTTATCTGTATGTGCATGAACCTGTGTCTGTGCATGTTTCTGTACTGACTGTGTGTTTCTGTGTATCAGTCCATGTGTGTGTCTGTGCATCAAGTGTTTGTGTGTGTGTGTGTATGTTTGTGTCTGATTATCGCTAGTATCTGTGTGAATCTGTATATGAAACTGTCTCTCTGTGTTTGGTGTACTTCAGCGGTCCATATTAGTCCTTTTTTTATATTAATGATCTAATATATATAATTTAATATATATAATTCTTCCGAAATTTTACATTTTTATTTCAATTCCTTAACAATGCATCGATGAATTCTAATTCCCCACGGCTAGTCTCTTCAAAATAGACCAAAGATTCTCGTTTTCGTCAAAACGATACCAAAATAAGAAATAAGTGTGACAATATTCAGTTCTTTTTATAGGAGCGCGGCATATTACCTGCACGTAACATATCGTATGTGCATTTAACAGTGCGTGCGCTGCATTGGCGCTGTGAAATCCTGCGCGCTCATAGCAGTGTATGTCATAAATACCCTATTATTATATTTAAGGTCCCCACCCCCCCCCCCACCCCCACTCTCCGGGCATTTTTACCTCCATGGGTATATATATTTCTGGAGACAGGGCAGGAAGGAAAAGGCTAAATTAGAGCCAATGTTGATATTGTTAAAGCCCAAGTTTAGTTTTGGGGATTTTTTTTATTTGAAATCTTTATGCCCAAAGTTCATATCACACCAATAACAGATTCTGAATGTCTTTCGTTTTTTTGTTTTTTTTATTAATTGATGAAAAATCTCGGGGGACCTCCGAGATTTTTCGAGGTACCCCTAAGACTTTCGAATATTTTTTTACATTATAACATCCAAAGGGTTAATAAAGTGTTAAGGTTATCCGAGTTATACCTCTTCAGAAAGAGCAGACTCTGTGGTTTTTTTAATACCTTTTCTGTGTTAAGTGTGTGTGTGTGTGGGGGGGGGTGGTTGCACCAACATTTAGCTCAAAATGTGTATCAAACACTTTATCAATGAGGACAGGGCTGGGACAGACGCTATTGTCCGTACTCCTGACGTCTGATCTCGTTAAACACTTCATAGCAAAATTTAAACAACATTCATGTATGTACGGTACATGTAAACGTTTAACGTCACTTTAATCGCAGTATATACACATAATTATTTAAACATTTTAAAGAACTTCTCATGTGCTAAAATCTTTAGAATGTTGATACAGAACGCTCTTAGAATTTGAGGTTTTTTCTCGTTTTCTATCGTCAGAAAGGAAACGATCCACACGCAATCCAGTGTATATTAATTACTTTAGCAATTTATAATTCAGTTTGCACTTCTTTGAGCAGGGTAGCCACTTGAGAAGCATATGGTCTACTTCACTAATTGTTATAAAGAAGTTTATCAATTATACACAACTTTCATATAAATATTTGCCACAACAAAAATGTTAGATATGTATAACGATATAACGACCATAAGTCCATCATGTTCGGAGCTGAACAAAATAATCGAAAAACGTACACAATATAATTCTAAACACAACAACAAAAAGTAACTACCTCCCTCTTCAAAACACCATAACTTTTTGAAGAAAGGGTTTTGCTCAAAATAATTTGACTAAGGTGTTTCTGCACTGATTGACTAACTTCTGTGTGGAAATATGATTGATCCGTCTAGTCATGCACGAGTAAGCAAGTATTAAACGCAAACATGTCACTTTTCAAAAGTCACAAGGGTCACTTTGAGGGATTTTGACAAATTCTGTTTCTGTTGAATGATTTAGCGCTATTTATGTTAATCATCTATCTTTTGACCCCCTCAACTCGTTTGGCACTTTTCAATATTTTACGCTTCTGTGAGCGTTTTAATTTTATTGTACATTTTTTCTTATGTACTGTATTATACACGTACACTGCCACATGACACCCCTCTTTGGCACATGACCACATGTCATCCCGGTATAGCTTTCTGTGTGAGCTGATTGAAGGGATCACTCCATCAAGTAGCCAGTATCGAGGTCAATTTAAACATTTCCGCCCTTCCTCAATTTTCAAATTGTAAAATCCATCAAGTTTATTGAAAAAATTTGAAATCCGATATTTTTCAGCAAAATGTATCTTTACATTGTTGTACGAATATAAGAGGTTGAAACCATGACATGGTTGAGTGAGCATACTTTATAAATGAAACCAAAAATACCATTATGTACCATTACTTTGGCATAAGAGATGACTCAGATGAAAAGTGGCATTTTTTTTACTCTAATGCATGCTCACTCATGCATGGCTCGACGGATTTTTTTTTTCTCCCAGAGGGTAGTCAATAAATGTAGAAATGTACTGCCAAATTATATTGCTAAAATTTATTTCGTTGAAAACTTATGGTAGTTTGAAAACGGGGGTTAGTTTTTTTTTTTTTGGGGGGGGGGGTGTATACAAATCTGAATAGGATCCTGTACAAGACACTCGATGTGATTCATCACACTACAATGCGTTATTCCAATAAAGCTAAACCATATTGTACATTCGGGAAATGCAATGGAACATTATTTAAACACATCATCATCTGGTCAGAAAAACCAAGTGGAAACTGTATATCACATTAACTGCTTTAGAACGAAACGAATAATTCGATGAAAGGGGGCAGGAAACGAGCATTGGAAATACGAGAATTTGTAAGACGACCCAAGCGTTTACGTTGGGTATTCCTAGCAATACAATACACAATTTAGATTCATGATTTAAGAGATTTCTCCACAATATCAATAGAATGTGTTCACACTGTAACCAACACGATTATTGTGACGAACTAACACTGCAGCAAATGTTTTACATAATAGACAATCCGCTGAACGATATTTCATTCCTACTATAAATAATTTTCTTTCCATTGGTCATTGTTATGAATCGAGACAAAAGTAAATACAACAAAATATTCACTCGAACATTGAAGTACCTCATATAGGATTAGACCAGAGACTGATACAAAACAATAATTCAATAAACACTTTTTGAGGGAAATTCAAATTCCAACTTCAGGTTTTTTTTATCACTTATTTCTATGCATGGAGCACTGCAAATTCGTGCATTAATGACAACACATGCCAATAAGTACAAACGATCTGATAACTTATAAGAAATCCATCATAAAGATACACACAAATTTGTGAAATTTAGTTTCATGTCGAATGAGACAAGTTAAATTTAATTTAAGTTTCCCTTATAATGGTCATAATTTCCCAGAAGGTTTGTTTGCATATTTTGTAATACAAGTTTTGGAATACATTATGTGTTGGTTATTTTTCATTACATGCAGCTAACTCCGAATAAACATGCTATTTCGTTATGTTTTATGAAACAGGTTTCTTTTTGTATTCACTGATACTATTATACTTTGTGTCAATATAAAGGTCATAATGTAAATATTTGTAATTCAATGGGTGTGTAATTCATTATAATTTGTTACATTTAAACTGAAAAAAAATGATAGTAAGTATAGTTAAGTAATTCTTATAATGAGCAATGAATACCTGTATCTATTGAACGTATTTGTATAAATACATATTAAAAATGATGGTTGAAAGAACCCAGTTCAATCAATTGTACATAAGATCGCAATTCATTTCTTAATTATTAATCATTCTTAATGAATATGAATAAATAAGAGAAATGTATCACACATTGCCTGAAGGTGACGGTGCATATTATAATGCAA
>JZLH01S0134870.1:25801-37601 GCA_001188425.1 Eucidaris tribuloides
CTTTCGTGATGAGGGGTGTGGTAATTTCTGATTTCTGAACGTGTGTTGTTGAGGCGGGTATACAGGGAGGTTTCCGTTTTTCCGACGTATTGCATATCACATTGTGAGCACGTGAGCAAATAAATAACAAAGCTAGATTTACAGTCCATGTGAGAGGTGATGTTGTACTGTTTTCCGGATGATGTGCTTTTATATATATATATACATATAGAGGTGGTTACAGTACATAAGAACAAACATCAATTTAATGTTATACACATACACTCTGTACACACTCTTTTAAATAAATGAGATGTGCACCTCCTCATGCCTAAACGGGCCTACGCCCTGGTGAAAATAATAGAACACCTAAGCCAAGAGATTTCTTATGCCTATAATTATATTCTGTGTAATAGCAGAACTTAATTGCAAATATATAAATCATTCTATTTAAATGTTAGGAAGTTATTAGGCACTATTATCTCAGCCATTTGATGTAAATGTCACGCGATCGAGTCACGTATGTTTTATGTCGCGAGTCACAAACCTGGGTATAGATCAAACCCGAGAAAATATTGAAGCTGATTGCTTCACTTGATCATGAAAATCAATCACTATACCCTCGCTTGTTACTAGTAGCATAAAGCATGCATGACTGGCATGGCACAAGTATAGATGAAATGGCTGATCTATAAAGAATATATCTTACTAAAAACAAACGAAAGCATACTTATTGAAGTATAAAACTTAATGTTATGCTTTGTCAAAACTAATCCCTTTTTAAAAACGTATAACATTTGGGTACATGAATTACAGAAGAGGGCAGACAGGTGGTTAACATTAACCACATATCAATGTAAGTATATGTAATAAAAGTGACAATTTGTCCAAGTTGTATACATCAACTATGATTATTTTACTTCTACAACAACAACAACAACTACTACTAATACATCAACTATGATTATTTTACTTCTACAACAACAACAACAACTACTACTACTACTACTATTACTACTACTACTACTACTACTACTATTACTACTACTACTACTACTACTACTACTACTACTACTACTATTACTACTACTATTACTACTATAACTACTACTAAAGGAATAATTCTCTCGGTATCGCATCACAATAAGCCAATTCGTAGTTAGCAGATGTCTTAATGACCCCCACAATACCATAAACCTTTGAAGAGTGGACAGCTTGTAAAATGAGGCTTCTGAGAGCAACCATTCTGAGAGTGATAGTCTTAATTACTTTTGTAATATTATGTTAAGAATATACCTTCACCGGTACATCCCTGAATATGCATCTCGTGCATGTGTGATAGATCATATAAAAAAAGAATCCACGTAGAGCTGTCCAGTGTTTCCAATGGGCCATATGCATAAAATGTATGAATGAATTACTAGCATTTCCTTCAAGCACGATAGTAAAGTCAGTCAATTTCTGAAATCCGTGAGCAGAACCTATTACGCCGGAACTAGCAATTTTCAGCCTGTCAACCGACTGCTTGAATACGTGTGCATAAAACGATCCCTTTGATTGTTCTTACGGGCATGATTTTTTTAAGCTCAGTAATACCAGCTTGAGCGATCTTCCTTAATAAGGACGTTAGAGTTTAAAACATGTTCATGCTCGTAAAACTGCACAGAGTGAGAGTAAATGAAGGAAAAGTTCATTTTGAATCATATCGGAAATTATTCCGTTTGGCAAAGCAAGAAATTTACCCCATTTCACGAGGTGCAGGATGATTTTCGAAATGTATTGTCGAGCGCTGGCCTACCCCTATAATGGCAAGCGAGGAAGCCAGGAGTCTTCCCTCTTCACGTATGACATTTGAATATACTCTACGGACCCGTCTTTGTTGATTTCAGATTTCAGATTTCATGTTTTATTGTCCACAGATATGGAAATTCATTTTGTTTACATGGATATAACATATAAATATAAACAATATATCAATAATACAAATGCACACATTATTCGTAAATACAAAATACATTATACATTATGCAAAGTTACATACATTTGTACTTTACACAGCATCGGACAGTGCAAATTTGGGGCTCGGCGAGTTTTTAGGTGTCGCTATTATATGATTGTTGAAACCTTTAGGAATTATTCACTAATGGCAAGCAAACGGTTCAGCACAAGCAAATGTTATGGATAAGAAAAAAAGTAATCACTTGAAATTCCTCTTTGTCTTGAAGCAATTTAAGCAAGTGCTTATGTATGCGGTCCATTATATTATGGGAGAATAAAGATGGGTTTCGTATAATTTATTTATAATATCTTAATATTTATTTATAATATCACGCGTGGGAGAGGGAGCAGTCATATTATGGGAGTTGTAAAAGATCCCTTCACTAATGTACACAAATCTATGGATGATTCTTCCCCATGACTGAGCGAGGAATGATTCCACTGACCAGTTCCTTAGTGCATATAAGGTTCGTTTAGTAATTCACGATTGCCATGAAGAGTCGTTTCTGCTTGTTTATTTTATGCATATGAATTCAAGCGAAAGACTAAAAGAAAAGAAAAACAATTTGTACTTTTTATGCATTTGCCCAATGTCTCTTGCACAAGCTTCGTACGAAATCACAGTTGTTTAGCACATGCAGAAATTGCAATACAAATATCGTATTTGCGATGCAAATTCGTCTATATTTAATGGGTATGTTAAAGGAAAATGAAACCTTCTTTAAGGGGTTAAGTAGACGAGAAAGAAGAAGAAGTAGAAAAAGAAAAGAAGAAGAAGAAGAAGAAGAAGAAGAAGAGGAGGTAGAAGAAGAAGTAAAAGAAGAAGAAGTAAAAGAAGAAAAAGAAGAAGAAAAAAAGGAGAAGAAAACAGAAGAAGAAGAAGAAGAAGAAGAAGAAGCAGAAAAGCAGAAGAAGACAAATAATAATTTTGGTTATTTTATACTCCTACTGTGAAAAAGTTCAATAACACAGTATGCCCTCATACGAATAATCAAGTTCGGACATGGTACCGATAATCACTATGCATACGGTAGTGCGATTTGGTCAAGCGGGAAGAAAATTCCCCACATAGCCAGCAGAATTTGGAGCGACATCTAGTACATTGCATCCAGTCACAGCCATCGATTTTCTAGCACATGCAGAAAAGAAATAAAAGGAAGGAAAGAAAAGGAAATGTTAATGGAATACATGAGAAATCAAACAGCGATTGCTATGAGCTTTAATGATATGTTGGTACAATTTACAGGAACTGAGTTTTTTTTTAATCCATAGTTTAATTCGCTCTGCAAGACCATTTGGGCTACGGTATCTTGGTTAGTTTGTCGTGTGCTTTGTGCTTCATTAACACGTGTCCTTGAAAGGTGTGCCGAAAGGTTTGACACTGAACTGCGGACCGTTGTCAAATTCAACTTTATCAGAAACTCCAAACATATGCGAAATGTTTCCAACATCACAATTACGACTGCCACACTGGATGTGCTGTGCATCATCCGGATTACAGGAAACTTGGAGTGGTAGTCCGTAATTAGCAAGAAGCTCGTCCCATCCAACGCCCCGGTCCGCCCGAAAGACTAACACGTTACAAAAACATAGCGATGTCAATGTAGTGTCATTACAGTCACCTTTTTCGATCGTTTTGAACCACCTAACAGATTAAATTGCCATAAATTTTGTTAATTGATGATTTAATAGAATGATATGATGCACTTCCTTTGACTGCGTTAGGGATTGTATTCCAGCTTTTCGCCCCGTGATAACTTATGCTACGTATGACTGGCCCATATGACTGGTGTGGTTTAAGATATCTTCTCGAAGTGATGGTGGTATCATCTCTTGTCTTCCTTTGAAGATAATACCATTGACGATTCCCGGCTCATATCTGTGTGACCAGTATACTCTCAGGGACCTGTTTCATAAAGCTGTTCGTAAGTTACGCATGACTTAACGAACGATTTGAGATATGATTAGCCAAATGTGATTCTCAAACTATTGACTCACATTTGTTGATATTCAAATATGCGAACATAGATCAACATTCGTACTTTTAACAACCATTCAACAAGCATTTTAGTGCAAACTTTATTTTTGGACAAAATCAAATTGACAAAATTATACTTTCTTTAAAATGACATTAAAAAACTGTTCAATTTTTTTTTAACAAACATGTCAGAAAAAATGAACTAGGTTTTGAACCCGCCATCTACAGCTATCCGGGCTGCGACAATACCACCAGGCTATAACTGGATACCGGCATTGGCACGATGAACAAGTAACAAATACCGAGGCTCACAATTCTGACATTGTTATGTTAAATAGTCCAAGCCGGACATTTTTATTATTTTTAAATGAAAGGAATTATTCAGAGAGGTAAAATGCGATGTAATAGATTATTCATCTGTCTCTCTCTGTTTTTAAGACCGCAACTTCTGATCTGTAGGTATCTTTCCCAACGATGACCGTACATGTCTTTCAGTGTCCTTAATGGGAGTACATTGTTATTTGCCCCGGTGTCAATCTTGATACGGAGACGATGCATTCTCTATTTGCAGGCCTGGACATCTGATAATGAGGGATGCGAATGCCTCTGTTTTCGAGTTCATTGAATTCACAGTAATGAATATCATGTGGGATTCTACGTCATCATTTCCTGTCCGTGCAATATCTGTCTCTAACTCATTCACTTGGTGCTGATTTTTGCGTTGCGGATACGCTTGCCTTGATTGTCCGTACTTAGATGACCTTTTGAGGATACTGTGACTCACTCTGTTTGGCTCTGGTTTTCCGTATCTGGAATTTCCCTTTGACTTGGTTCTTTCTTTTTGGGCCGACCTTTGAACAGTGTATTTATATGGCACAAGAATTTCAGGTAGGCCTCTCTCTAAAGGCTGGACATTTCTTCGGAGGGTGTGAGCGACCGCAGTTTCCGCATCGACGCTATCATGCCTAACACCTCTGCTTATCTCTTGGGTGTGTAGCATCTGCAAAACATGCTCCCCGGCTGGGACTGCCTCGTATTTGCGCCCTTCCTCCAAAAGTTGGTCTACAGAGAACCCTTTTGGTTTGTCCAGAAGGTTCTTCTGGAAAGGTTCAACTTGTGTAGATGAGATCATGAGTCTTATTACCCTTTCGTTTAATTCTTGTTCTGAAAAGTTACAATCTTTGGCCTTGGTTCGGCATCTGTTCACAAATTCGTCTATGGTTTCACTAGGTTTTTGCTTATATCACATAAGCTCTTGTCGGTGAATTCTGAAAGTTACTTTGACTATTAACTGGTGTTCAAAAAATTCCATGAAAGGTCGGTTTGGTCATCGCCAGAGAGACCAGATGCATTGATATTCTTGAGACCTTCATTGCCTATTGCAATTTCGATTTTTGCAGCTTGTTTTGCCTCATCTGAATTATTGTTATCGAGGAGACATAGATCCACCCATTACAAGTGGAAAATAAATAAATGAAAAATGAAATGAAATTACCGGAAAAGTTTTAATTCTTCCTCAAAGTTCGGTGCAGTCCAATTCATATATGGATATCGGGCCATGTTTGCAAGTGAATGTTACTAACGCAAATTGTACACGTGTGCAGGTACTATAACAATGCATTTTAAATATTGTCAATAAAACAATACTTGTCAATGTACATGCAAGTACAGTAACAGTAACACTCGAATTCTAATTACACATCAATAACAGCAGTGTTTGTACATAACAATTATTAGAACCCTTCAGACTAAGTAATGCTCAAATAGTTTTTTGAATACCGAATCGAAAATAGGTATTATTCAGGAGATATCACATTTGGTGTTTGTAAGCATCGTCCACATGCTGTACCAGTGGAATATTTTACGGTAACGAGCCCATTTGGAAAAAAAATGATCTGAAGTAAAAATTTGAAAAGAAATGTTCACTTAAAACAACAGAAATAGTTGAAATTAGTGTAGGAGAGAGAAACATAAGAAATAGTGGAAACTAGTCTTCCTAATTATTTGTACCATTATATGATAGGACCTATACTTTCCACTTTTTCACCGAAGGTATGCAACATGAGACAAACACTCCCATATCATTGCTGTTGTGTGGAGTGCTGTTTTCACACCACAGCTAACCCAAAATAAAATAGTTTATTTGATTTGGTGTAGGAGAGATTTATTATGCTAATTACTTTCAGGAAATTGTGTATTAAGCCATATTTTTTTGCTTTGAGTGAACGTATGTTACATGGAGACAGACTATTTCTGGCGGTCTCCATGTTACATACGCTCACCTAAAGCTGAAACTCAGATGTAATAACGCAGATCTCTATTATCGTGGTAACGAGCCAAAATCAGACGTATTTTTTAGCGCCGTAACTTTGACCTTTCAAGTCCAAAATATCAGTGGTGCCCTGTAGCACAATTTTTTGTTCTGCTTACATCAAAATCTGATGAGCTGTTCTTAAATACTCGCGGTAACGGGAACTGGTAAAGGACGAACAGACGGACACCCCAAAAACATATGCCTCCCGCAACTTCTCGTTAATTGCGGAGACCAAAAAAAAAGAAGTTTGTCAACTGTTCAAAAAGGTGATAGGACCTACCTACTACCCCATTTTTAGGAGATGACATTGAACAGTCTCCAAATCATTGTTTCCATTTGCATGTATATTTTGTGTTATTCCAATGAAATAGAAATTTATTTTCTACCCCCTCCTTTGTAAAAAAAAAATCCAGGTTATAAAACCAATTACCACCGCACTACACAGGGCTTACCTGTATGGCCCTTCCGCAGAATGGACATGGAGTACTGTTCTTCAGCATCCACGCCCTACTATTGGAGTATTCCATGACCTCCTTTATTATATTCTTGCCATATTTCATGTCAAGTTGAGATCTTCTCTCTGGACTTTCGCTTTGATACTCATCGAACAATTCCAACATATTTTCTGTGTAAGCAATATATATGAATATATGATTAACTTATGAAATAATTAATTAACAGAGTAAATAAATTGATGCTTGAATAAATAAATATCAAGAAATCAATTAAACACGTATGAGGGAATAAACAAATCAGTCATTTGAATAAAGAAATATATCATTAAATCAATATGGATTAATAACTTAATTTACTTGTTAAATTGCAGTAAAATATATCAGTATCCTTCATTGAAATCTCTTGACTGATCGCAGATCTGGCTAACCATTACTTTTTCATTAGGTTTGATTGAGTGATTCAATAAGATCATTGTTTTGTAAGTGATCACCCGAAACTCCAGAAAAAGGGACAAATCGTGTGAAAATTTGTACAGGGAAATTAGGCAATGCGCAATGTATTGCCTGCATTTCGACTGAGGTCTTGGCTAGAACACAATTGTGAACGTATGCATGATTAGTCTTCCAGCAGAAAGCAGTTTAGCTTGTAAATTTTGATTTGGAAGCTTACATTTAAAATGCTATATATACATATATATATATATATATATATATAATATATATTTATATATATATATATATATATGTTAACCATCGACCTTTGATCATGGTTGATATTACTTACTTGGTAGATATTTTGATTTCGATGTCAGCCTTTTTATTTTATAGGACGTATCTCTTGTAATGATTTGGTGATCCTACTTCAGTTATTGTATCTTTTATCTTGACCTTTGAACTTTTTCAATTTGACCCATATTCTAACTTATCCTTTAATCTTGACAAGATGTACCTCTGCTATAAATTTGATGATCCTACCTCAAACCTAGAAAAAAAATACTGCTTGTACAACATAATTGATGACGTCGACGCCGACACGGACAATGCGGCTAACAATGATACCCATATCTCTCCACATATCTTTGTCACATGATTGGCGATTCTGTCTTAATAACCCTCATACCAAGTTTCATGGAATAGGAACATATAATTTCAGAATTTTCTTTAAAATTCTAAATCCCAACCTATGGTTAAGTTTCTGATGTTTAAGCCACAACATAATCGAAGGTTTTTGACCTGAAATGACCTTTGATCTTAATTTTGTCACCTAATGTTCTATTCAAATGATAAATGATACTTTATGATAATTATGTCCAAGTTCCATGGAATAAAGCTGGAAGGATTTTAATCAAACCAAAATCTTTGACCTATTTTTCTGCCGATAACTTCAGCAGGGGGCACTCATTTTTTTCTATAATTTGGTGGTTAGGTGAAAAATCAAGAGGCAAATAATTTGATTTGGCCAAAGGGGGTCTAATATCAACAGTCAAAAGTCAATGAACTTTGTCCTACAATTTACTTTCTCTCTGTAACTTCAGTTTGAAATGCTCATATTTTATATAATGTGAACATTAAATGCAAAAACAAAAGGCACGTCTTTTCATAGGGGTACAACGTCAATGATTGTTGTGCCAAAATATCACTTTCTAACAATAACTTAGGTAAAGAATGTTTATTATTGATACCAGTTGGGAAATAAATGTAAAAGCAAAAGGCTCAAATTTTGTAAAGTCAACAGGATCAAGGCCAGGTAAGATTTCTTTTCTACTATAAAATTATTTGGGAATTCCCAATATTGATTTCATCTAATTCATAATCAGAAAAAAAATAATTGTACATCACTCTCATTAAATTCCACATACTTTTGGCTTCTTCGCACGGGATGTTGTCATGGTATAATATTTTACAGCGTGAGCAGAACTCGAATTGGCAGTTTGGGCACACGGCCAGATTTTCGTTGTCCTCCTCTACCTTCACGAGACAGTCGCAGTCCCTCCGTGGACAGTAGACCATGCCATCTGTCTCTGGAATGAAGAGATCCTGGAGAAGTTTGTCGTAGCGCTTGTACAGGTCTGCTGTAACAAGCTTTTTCACCTTGTTTGAAGAAAACCGTGAAATTGGAAATTTGAGTGAATTAATATCAGGTAGAATTTTGTGCAAGAACAGAGTTCATACAACCTGTGACAATACAAATCATTTGAGGTTTCTTCACAATAATATTCAGCACCTTTAAATCATCAAAACTACGATATAAACCGGAAGGGACTTCTCATCAAAATCAAGCACATTTCAAGAGATTATCAGAGACACTTCAAGACTTCTTTGATCACCTGAGAAGAATATATGATTGAATGAATTTACAGGGAATACTGTTTTGTTAACAAAGATGTAACAGTGATCAAGTAGGGTCATGATCTGGTATTAATTGTGACTGACACATGCAAGACACTCACACAACTATTAAGAGGACCATATGGATGGGCGATTTATTGGGAAAATTTAGGGAAATGAAGGGTTACTGAAGTTTTGATGATTTATCACACTTCTATGTGATGCAAAAAGTACACCGTAAGTAAGTGAGATTAACTTAAATTTGGTACATTAAGTAAGTAGTCATTATTTTGGCAAACCCCCAGGCAAGTAAATGTAGCCATTTATTATTACCTACTTAAGTAAAAGCATTTTGCTGTCCTTGCATGTAGCACTTGATCAGGTAAAATGCAATAATTTGTTAATTCCAAATTACCATTTTCTTGTTGAATTTTAGACCCTATTCATGTTACGTACGTAACGTCTGCAGCCGTAAAAAACACCCTTTATACTTGAAATTTTTGTCACGCCTGATACCCCCTTCCGATGATGACAGCCCCCCGCCTCACCTTTACGATCTAAATTAAATAAGAGATAATCAATATCCAATAAATTGAATTATTATGCTTATAGAATTTATAATAAAAATCAATTACGATAAGATAGCTCCAATAATCTTTTTAGATAAAGTCAAGACTTTATAAAATATGCGTGAGCACCATGCATGGTAATTCAATTCCAGGTGAAGAATTTATTCTGGCAAGACACACTACTGAGCCGACAATAAGTTGTACCTCAATATTTGGTGGCGAAAACTGTTTTTTTTTTATTTTGCATTTCACCTAATTCTACCTATGAGAAGCCAGATTTTGTTTTATTTTATGCAGTCCTACTCATTCCTACCTGTGCTGGGAGTGCCTCTGACGTGCAGTTTAATGTTGGACATGTCAAACCGTTCACAATCCCACCCTCAATCTGCATCGTGAAATGCGTCCTTATGCACGCTTTGCAGAAGACGTGTCCGCACAATTTAAACTGGAAGCAGTACTTGCCAAACTTGTCGTCAAAACATACGCCACAGTTGTGCATGGAATTATTAAACCTTTTCCCCTCAGATGGAGTTGGGACTTTGCTAGGAGGAGTACTAGAGGTTCCACTGTCTTGAGAGGCTGATCCAATGGCAGATTCATCTTGATCTGACATGCCACACAAAGATTAAAGGAAAATTTACCACATTAATCAAAATGGTTTCAGAGAATCAGAATATTTTTAGAAATCCGATAATGAAAGTTTGAGCAAATTCAGATGAGCCATTCAACAGACATGACTTTTTAAACAAGGCAATAGTAAGATTGTGTCTCGCTCACCCGTGCCTAAATAACACAAAGATTTCCCCAAATTGTACATCCCTAACCCAAGTTTCATGTCACAATGGAGGTAAACTTGAATGTTAGACGTAAAATGACAGTTGACCTTACCATGTGACCTCTAATCGCACATGAGTGTGCTTCACGTACATCTATCACCCAAGTTTGATTGCCATTGCAGCAACATGTGCCAAGGTCGGTGTCATAAAAGAATATTGCACTTAGACTTCAACATTTGACCTAAAATGACCTTTGACCTTACAATGAGACCTCCGACACCACTATAACACAAAAGTTCCCTAAGTGCTTCTAAGACCAATCTGCAACTTTTTTGGGTAAATATGGAGCAACGGTTTCAAAGTTATTTGTCCGGGGGGGGGGGGGCAGTCAAATATAATGTTGTACACATGCGTGACCAAATTATTTCCAGACACCCCCTAAACAAGTTTTTCTCTGTGTGCAAAATAACCCCCTAAACAAGTTTTTCGCGGGCTTCACTTACATATTTTGGCCCCTAAACAAGTTGTCGCCAGAATATAACCTCTAAACAAGTTTTGTCTACTTGCTAACAATAAGCTTAAATAGACAAAAGCTTGGGGGAAAAACATACCCTAAACACGTTTGGTCAGTCTTTTAAAAAAAAGCTTGGAATAAAATACCCTAAATACGTTTGACCCCGTGTTTGACCAGTCTTTCAAAACCACCCTTTTATTTGGAAAATCTGTGTTTTTGATACCCTTAACGAGTGCACGCGCGGCCCGCGGCTGAAACTGAAAAAACACCCCTTTAAACGCGTTTTTTTGATCACGCATGTGTACAGCAATAAATTTGACTAACCCCCCCCCCCCGGGGTCATTTGTCTTGAGAGTCTGACCGGCAACTTTAACATATGACCTCAAAATTACTTTTGATCTTAACATATGAGACCTCCAACAACACTAGAACATGATACCCCTACTGAAATTGCCATTGGACTATGTTGCTAATGTATGTGACATAAGAGAGTCCTTACCCTTTAACAAAATGACCTCAAATAACCTTAGACCGCACCATGTGACCTCCGATAGCACAACACGATAATACCCCTAGTGCATCTATCACCAAAGTTAGGTTGCCACTGGACAAACAATTGCCAAGTTAAGTGTAACAAGAGAGCTTCCTTGCAGGAAAGTTTAACATTTGTGCCGGACGGACGCCATTTAATTGGATCCCTTATCAGTCTCGCCTTCACCTCCAGTGGGTGAAACAAAAATAGGGACCGTGGTACCTGGCCGGTTATTGGGCTTGAACAAAGTATTTTACCATATTTGATATTTGACCTATTTTCATGACCTTTGATCTGTGAGTTCATACAGGTCACTTTAGGTCATGTACTAAGTTTGTTTCAAACCTTAGCATTGGA
>JZLH01S0134870.1:45799-56487 GCA_001188425.1 Eucidaris tribuloides
GTGTGAAATTCATTGAAACTGTCAAACTTTGTGATAGCTGATCAGATGATGTGTTTGAATAGACAACATGACATTATTGAAATTATACAGATGATTAATTATTGACCTGGGGTCAAAAAAATATATAACAAAGCTTTCTACGGGGAATGGAATGGTTGCTCGATGATTTTTGCTTTTGAAAAGCACTTAGTAATCTTTTTGAACTACAATGTTCCAGGTTTCATGTTTAGCATCTTATTTGAGACACTAGTAGCATGGGAGATGATGTGGCTTAGATTTTGAATACTTGAACTTTGCTAAACGATTCTTATAAGGTAGAATTATATTTTGAAAATAAATACATACCTGAGACCTCTGGACACATGGAGGCCTTGTCGTGGAATCCTTCCATACACAGTGGGCAGAATTTAATTTGACACTTGGAACAAATGGCCCAATATGAATTCCACGGTTATCTACTTCTACAGAAATCTTCTGATTGGCAGACAAGACTCGTCTCCAGCTAAACTTCCTTTTCCTTAAACAATGTTGTCTTCTTCTCAAGAAAGCCTGCTGCTCCAACTCTTCCTTTTCCTTACGCACTTTGCCTCCAACACTGCCTTTTCCTTACCTATGGCGCAAATCCATCTTTGAACGTGGGGGGGGGCGGACACAATTTCTGGAAGCCGAGAATATCTTCGTTCATTTGGGGTGTGGGTCAGGGGGCCCGGCCTTTAGGGCCCCTGGTGGGGTCCCTGCGGCAAAGCCCCGGGCGGGGGTCAGGGGGACGGCAGGCCCCCTGAAGCTGACGAATTCTACCTTGTTTAAGGAACCTATTTTGACGCTCTGCCGCACCACATTTTTTTTCTTTTTTATGCTAATGCGGCAGTCAACAATAATTAAAACCGCTCCGTCTACCCAAATTAGAGCACTTCTCGCAGTCCAAGCAATTAGGATTTGGTTTAAGCAGGCAAACGCACGTGGCTGGGGGGCGGGCGATCCGCCCTCCAATGAAATATTGGCGGACAAAACATATCGATCTTCGCCCTCCCCACCCAATAATTTAGACAACTTGAAAAATTCCATAATTGCAAATAATAATAGGTTTAAAAAGCATACAATTGTCAACGTTATATGCCGCGCTTTGCGCGAAAAAACTCTGTAATTACAATTTTGGCGCCGACCAGAACACGCCGAAAATTTCGGACAATTTTTTCCGCTTTCTGTTCCCCCCTTCAATCAAAAACAATAGATGACGCCCCTGGTAGCCAGTCGTGGCGCAATATCCATTTTCAGATGTTGGGGGGGGGGGACATCACATAATTAATGCGGGCACCTGCGGACTATGCTTACTTGTGGTGGGGTCCAGGCGGCTCCGTAGGCGCCCCTTGGTACAGGGGTCCCGGGGCAAACGGGCGGGGGTTTCTAGCGCAGCCCTATTTGAAACTCTGATGACACATTTTTTTTGTAAAATGGACAGTCAATAATAAATTACTAAACACTGTTTATTTTCGCAATTGAGTAGCACTTGAACAATCATGGCTAGCCAGCCTCATTTTAAAAACATCAATGATAAGTCTTGTCGGCGATAAGAGTGTTAAAAAGCCCCCTAAAGTTCATAGCCAGGCAGGCGTCACTAGACCATTTGAAGCAGGTCGAGGTGTGCGGCCATGGGCCTTGTTGTCCGTGGGAGTGGATACCCCCTCCCACGGCAGGAAACTTTTGAAAAATTACGCACAAAAAAAAAGGCGTGATTCTATGACGTGGTGAATATATATTTTAAACGTATACTTTATAAAGATTATTGGAATTGCTAGACACGGTTTTCAAAGAGCTTATTACAGGAAATATATGGAAAAACTGGTTAAATTAAGTCGTTCCATTCTTGCGAAGGGAGGGTGATAGCCCTCCACGCGGCAACTTTTGAAAGTATGCATAGAAAAGACGTGTTCAGCCATAGTAAAATACATATTTCACTGGTATATTTTAAACAAAGATTCATGGATACGGTTACTCATACTGGCGACGGGAGCGAATCAATTTGAGCGGGAGGGTGTGGGAGGGCGGATTACTCCCTCCGACGGCAGGAACTTTTCAAAATACGCATCGAAAAGCACGGATTCTAGGCATCAGCTAAAATACATTTTCACTGGTATATTTCGTTAGCCAAGATTACACTCCTTAAATGTTGCGGCAACATATCAACAAATTCGGACCAGGTTAAAATATTGTATCCAACTCTGGGTAATTTTTAAACCATTACTGGCGTAGTTCCTCACCCAAAGCACCACATTTTTATTGTTGGAAAACTACCAGAATTGCGGATAAAGTTTCAACCCAATTGCTGTCGTGGACAGTTATGTTTCCAACATTTTTAGCAGTGTAGGGATTAGCGTAGTCATACTTGAAAGGAGGGCGAATCAACCGAGCGGGAAGTGTGTGGAAGGGCGATATCGGCCTCTCCATCAGCCGTAGGAAACTTTGAGAAAAAAGTATTAGCGTTAGTAAAATACATGGTAAATACATACTTTTAAAGCGTTTTTAAAATTTTTATTTGAAATCCGTGTTAGGGATTGTAGTCAGGTTTCAAAATGATCTGCTACAGACATTTATGAAAATCTGTAATTGATGTTCTTGCTGGGAGACATATCAACGGATGAGGGGAGGGTGTGGGCAGGGGATACTTTCCCTCCCACGGCAGGAACTTCTTGAAAATACGCATCGAAAGACGAGGTTTTGGGTCTATTGCTAAAACATTTATTTTCAATATTATGTATATCTGATTTCTATCAATATTCAAGTGTGTTGTAGATTTACTTCAGTTTATTTAATAATATTTTATAACGTAAAACTTTTTTTTTTGGGGGGGGGGGGGGGCGCGGGAAAGGGATCCACCGCCTAGTTGCTCAGATAGTATTCGTTGAAGCTGGCTATTCGTGAAAAATATTGCAGCGTATATTTTATTACTGCAATTTGCGCGCGCGAGCCGCGCCGAAAAATTTTGATACTTCTTGCTTGTTTGCCCGCCCCCCCTCTAAACTTAAAAAAATGGCAATTGAAAAAATTCTACAGCCGTAATGCAAGAATACTGTGTTTAAAAAGTAGCGCAAAGCAAGTACAAACAATAAAACGTAAAACAATATCCATTTGCTATTCCAGGATTGTACATTGTTATTTTGCGCGCGGAAGCGCTGCCCGAGAAATTTTTGACCATTTTATCTACCGTGCAATGAAAATATTCTGGCTATCCATATTGCTTTCGTCCCCCTACCCCAAACCTGACCAATTGAAAAATATAAATGTTTAAAATACAGCGGTAAGCGCTACAAATCCAAATATTTTGCGGCGCGCGCTTTTGCTCCGAGCCATACATTTGTAATTTTTGCGCGGCGGAGCGCGACCGAAAATTATGACATTACACGCCTAATACTAAATATCTGGGGCAAATATATTGCCCCCCCCCCCCCAAAAAAAAAAAAAGAGAAAGTGACAAGTTTGGAAAATATGTTTTAACAATTAGGTACGTGCACTACAAACTGATACTTTTTTGGCGCCACTTCGCGAAAAAAATTGCCTAATACATGTCTACATGTATTACTGATTAAATTTCGCGCGCGGAGCGCCGACCGCAAAAATTTTGATACTTCATTGCTTTTGCCCCCCCCCCCCCCCCAAAAAAAAGGAAAGAAAAATGACAACTTGAAAAATTCTTACAAAAGTAATGCAAGAATATGTTTAAAGAGGTGAGCGCAGGCACTACAACAACCAATTAAGCTATTACACAATTGTTAAATTTTGCGGACGCTTGCGCGACAAAATAGTTATCCTATATTGCCAACTTTTTGCGCGGCGAGCGCCGAAATTTTGCACTGTTATTTACCAAGTGCCAATGAAAATAATTGGTACTACTATGATACGGAACACTAAAATTTGTAGTGCTGTGAAGAAAAAACAACACGACTATTAACAATTTTGATAGTTATACACATGTATTCGGCTGCTTGCACGCGAAAATAGTTATCCTATATTGGAAATTTGCGCGCGGAGCCCGCGCCCGAAAATTTTGACCATTTTATTACACAGGCCAAGTGAAAATATTGGGACTATTTGATACGGCAAAAGTGAAAGTATAGTGCTGCTTGAAGAAAAAAACAAACCAAAAGACTCATATAAAATTTAGATAGTTATGGTTAATGCACACATGTATTCTTTAAATTCGTGAGGGGGACATTTGATATTGTGATCCCCACCTTCAAATTCGTGGTTGGTGGGGAGACATTCCCCCCCGTCCCCATAGGATTGCGCCCCTGTCCTTACGTAAACTGTCGCCTCCAAACTCTCCTTTTCCTTTACGCAACTTTGCCTCCGACTCTGCCTTTTCCTGTAACGTGACTGATGCCTCTATCCAGCTGCCTTTTTCTGTGCCTTGTTGTAGAGCTCGTACACTTCCGGGTCGAACAACTAGCATTTACCATGTATACCGGAAGTTAAGGAAATGTGGAGACAATTTAGCCACAACTGTTCAAAGGTAAACTGCAGGGCGCTTCCGTCATATTGCCAGTGAAGTGCGGAAGCAAGTAATACCGTGCCATATTATAGAACTAGTCGGGACCCGTGGCAAACTTCCACGGGTCTAGTCGGAGTGAACGGTTTATGCTGAATGGATATTATTTTGAGATTAAAAATCTGTACAGTGTTAATTGCCCTCATTAAATGTTGTATGATTGGGTCCCTTGCCAAGCTACATTCTTGGAATTTTTCTTAAACTGCAGAATTCATATTTCTTTGCTTTAAAAAATTATAACTTATTTTTGATTTTGGAAATTTTCGCGAATTATTGTGAATTACCATTTTTAATGAATTTGTTATATATTATGCTTTTGAAAGAAAATCATAAAGGGACAAGAACAATTTTTTTTGCTTAGATTTCCCATTTACTGAGCGTTACCCGCGCTACCCTTGTCCTTAAATTGCCGGGCCCCGTTACCCATGATCTCATCACCCCGTACCCCTGCTACGCGTTATATACTTTACCACCCCAACCCACAGCCGTCCATATCATATCCGTACGCTGTGTCTACTCACTTTTGTATCATTACAAGCTGGCCGTACCATACCTGTACTCAACAAGTCTATTATCCGTACCTCTTGTCTCTTCCTGTACCTGTTCCAATGGTCGGTACGCAATCCAGTCATCACTAGGATCATATCCTTACATGTCTCTCGTCCTCGTAAGCGGCTGGGCCCATGTGACCCATAGCCTCTCCTCTGTGCTTACCTGTGGATAACCGTACCCATTTCCTTTGTACCTATGACTACCGTACTCAATATACTCTTAAAAATGATAGGCTACATTTTTAAAAATATAAATACAGAGTATAAAAAAAAAAATTTGTACTCGAACCCATGGCTCTGACCCGCTACTATACCATACCCCATATCATACACATACCAGTATCCATACCCATACCCATATCCATACCCATATCCATTACCCATTACCCATATCCATATCCGATACCCATATCCATTCCATACCCGATACCCGTAATCCAATACCCATCACCATATCCGGTACCCATACTAATACCCATACCCATACCCGTACCCATGCTTCCGTCTGGCTCTGCATCCACCCCATAACCGCTGGTTTTAGTAGTATTAATATGTAATTGAGAAACTCAATGCATTTATGTAAATCATAATTTAAAGTAATTTTGGAATTGATAAATGCATTATCATTTTAGAATTGAAAAGACTGCACATTTATAACAGAAAATTAAAGTATGTTTGCCAGACTTGTAGTTACCCGTACAAATTCCCTGCCCGCTACTCATTTTCGTACCATGCGTGTCGTCTACCCGTACCAGAATCCGCTGGTTCTGTACCTTACCTGTACAGTTCATTCACCCGTATCTGTACAGGTTCATTTCCCGTTACTCTGCCCCTAATGCCGCGACCAGTTACTGACATTCATACCCATGCATGGCTCATGTATCCGCGCCCCCCCCCCCCCCCCCCCCCCCCCCCCCCCCCCCCCCCCCCCCCCCCCCCCCCCCCCCCCCCCCCCCCCCCGCCCCCCCCCCCCCCCCCCCCCCCCCCCCCCCCCTAACAATAAGTACCTGCTGCGACTGACCTTGTACCTGACCCACAGCGTCCGTTAGGCTACCCATACCCGGACCCGTACCTGTTCCTCTCTTTACCTGTGGATAACCTTACCGCCATTTACCCTTTTTCGCATGTACCGCATAATTTTTCATTTATCTAGTACCTTGCGGCCAACCCCAGATTCGTCAACGGACTTCTTAGCGGTAGGTAATCGCTACGATCCCGGTTGGCATCGATCGTGCTTCGGATCGTGCTGTTGGAGGCAAAACGCCAATTCACCGTACTCCATTATTAGCCGCCTTTTAAATTTATATCGCGATAAATATAGGCGCTAGCAGTTTGGCTCTAATAGAAACAGGGCTGTGTATAACGGCCCCAGCTTTGGGGCCCAAAAAAAAGAAAAAACAGTGGTGGTAGATATATGACTCGTGCCGAGACATAAGACATGTTTTGCAAATAAATTTGATCTCGGACCGTCCAGCAATACCTTAGCGCCAACCAGTCAAACGCCGACTCTTAGCTGGTAATCCGCTACTGCATCCAGGTAGGATCGATCGTGGCTTTGCGGGAAACGCATTCCAATGAAAAGCACCGCGCCTCGCCGCCCTCCATATTAGCGGTTAAATTTGATCCGGAATAAATACGGTATAGCTCAATAGAAACCAGCGCTGTATGGCCTATAACACGCCATGCCTGCGTTTCGATTACATGTATAACTGCGCTGCGAGCAGATAAAACCATTGTTTTCCATTTTACGCTGTCAGACTGATCGATCACCGGAGTCAAGTCCGGCTAGCAAGCTGCGATTCGGTAGGGAAATCGCCTACGTAGGGAATTTCAGCACCGTAGCGGAGTATGGCAATCCCTACGGGAAAAAGACATTCCGCAGGGAGCAGTAGGGTTTTTGGTTGATTTGTAGCGGTTTTTTTTTGACCAATTCCAAAAAATAGATTTTTCTAAAAACTCTCGTTTTACTCGTCTGTAGACATTATTTGTGGTAAATTCATTGTCCATGTTGGTCACTATATGGTATAATCATGTGAAAACCGTATGTTCGGCATGCAGGGGCCCCCAAATCCAGGGGGACAGGGCGACAGTCTTCCCCCCCATGAATTTTGAAGGGGGTACAAAATTATCAAATGCCCCCCCCCCACGATTTGTGGAAAAAAAAATCTTCCCAAAAATTACGGTCGTCCATATACAGCTAAACCTGAGTGCCAGCACAAATGGGATAGCCTCCCATTAAGGACTCAACATTTCAGACAGTGCTGCTTTTAAATTTTGCTAAACATGTTGGTGGTCCATTGCAGTTTAAATTTTGCAAATGCCACATTTTATAAAGCTTGCTCTCATGGCTAGTCTATAATCTGATAGACATTATATGTTATGAAAATCAAGGACTCACATTTCAGAAATCTGGATTTAAATTTCTAAACATGTGGTCCAGCTCTTAAATTTTGCAAATGGCATATTTATAAAGTTGCTCTTGACATGTTAATTCACACCAGTGCAAACTTGTTCGTTTTTCTATTACGAGGAGCGTATTGCGTCCAGAATAACTCTGCCTTAGGACCAACATACGACAGCTAGGTGTGTGTTGCAGTGGTACGGGCGTACCGTCTGTCCATAATCTCTCTCTATTTGTCACCAAAGTTAGGTTGCCACTGGACAAACAATTGCCAAGTTAAGTGTAACAAGAGAGCTTCCTTGCAGGAAAGTTTAACATTTGTGCCGGACGGACGCCATTTAATGGATCCCTTATCAGTCTCGCCTTCACCTCCCAGTCGGGTGAAACAAAAATAGGGACCGTGGGTACCTAACCGGTTATTGGGCTTGAACAAAGTATTTTACCATATTTGATATTTGACCTATTTTCATGACCTTTGATCTGTGAGTTCATACAGGTCACTTTAGGTCATGTACTAAGTTTGTTTCAAACCTTAGCATTGGACCTTTTGACTTACTTTCTTTACCTTTGATCTGTTCACGTCATGGAGGTCACACTAAGTAATCCATCAAACCAAATTTGGTTCTAACGATCGAGCACACAGTTACAAAGGCATACAGTTACAAATGTATTATTATTGTCTTGCTTGTAAACCTTGACTGATGACCAGATTAAACATTGACTATACGGATTTCAAAGACACACATTTCACAAACTGTGGAAACTTCATTTGAAAACTGTCAAACTTTGTGATAGCTGATCCAGATGATTGTGTTTGAATAGACAAATGAACATTATTGAAAATTATACAGATGATTAATTATTGACCTGGGGTCAAAAAAATATATAACAAAGCTTTCTACGGGGAAATGGAATGGTTGCTCGATGATTTTTGCTTTTGAAAAGCACTTAGTAATCTTTTTGAACTACAATGTTTCCAGGCTTTCATGTTTAGATCTTATTTGAGACACTAGTAGCATGGGAGATCATGTGGCTTAGATTTTGAATACTTGAAATTTTGCTAAACGATTCTTATAAGGTATGAATTATATTTTGAAAAATAAATACATACCTGAGACCTCTGGACACATGGAGGCCTTGTCGTGGAATCCTTCCATACACAGTGGGCAGAATTTAATTCGACACTTGGAACAAATGGCCCAATATGAATTCCCACGGTTATCTACTTCTACAGGACATCTTCTGATTGGGCAGACAAGACTCGTCTCCAGTAACTTCACCTTTTCCTTAAACAATTTTGTCTTCTTCTCAAGCAACTGTGCCTCCAACTCTTCCTTTTCCTTACGCAACTTTGCCTCCAACACTGCCTTTTCCTTACGTAACTGTGCCTCCAACTCTTCCTTTTCCTTACGCAACTTTGCCTCCGACTCTGCCTTTTCCTTACGTGACTGTGCCTCTTCCAGTGCCTTTTTCTGTGCCTTGTTGTAGAGCTCGTACACTTCCGGGTCAACAATAGCATTTACCTGTATCCGGAAGTTAAGGAAATGTGGAGACATTTGCACAACTTAGTTCAAAGTAACTGCAGGGGTTCCGTCATATTGCCAGTGAAGTGGGAAGCACGTGCATTATTATAGAATAAGTGCTAAAACTCAATGTGCATGTACACCGCTTGGTCTGGTTAAAATTACTGGCAAGGGGCTTAGTTTTGGGGTAGCCCCTTACAAAAGTATATGACAGGACGGTCTTCCAATGCATGTTGAATTTTATTTTATAGATGCTACTTATTTCCTTTGAGTGACATTGTAATGAATATTTTCTAATAACTGCCCCCGAACAAACTTTTAGTTTTTATACATGAAAGAGAAATGTCATTAAGATACAGCTAACATAGTGGAGCTTCAACTAAAAAAGTCAAACTTTTTCTATCTGAGCTGCATAGTAGTGATTGAATGGACAAATAAACACAAATAATTTGTACCAGGGCTACTTCTAACCTGAGCTTGTGTGGCCTCACCGACGCATCCCTCTTCCTGACATCTGAAGTTCTCCCATGTACCACTCTCCATAATCTTTAAATGGAGGCGCCTCTTAATGCACAAGTTACAGTAAATGTGTATACAGTCTTTGAACCAGAAACATTCTTCTTTGACCTTACGAACGGAGCAAATGCTACATTGGAACTTATCCACCCCTGAATCAAGATAAAAGATACAAGGAGAAAGTGATACTTTAAAGGTAAAAATAACTGTTAATATCTAATGGCGGAAGCCGGTCTCATGTAGAGTCGGGGGATCTCAGAGTTGTGACCTTTTGACCTGAACGGAGCTGATCTAGACTAAAAAAAGCAAAGGCCAGCTCAGATAAGCCCAGAAGTTAAAATACCAAACACCATTGCAAATAAAGAAGAATGTGAGTAGTGGCTGCGTGCAGAAACAGTAAACAAGGCAGCATGAGCAGGTCAGATTGACCGCAGGCTAGTCATGTTTCGTCCTGGATTGATTAAAACAGTACTGACATGATTTTACTAGGTTTTTTACCCTGATTAAAATTCTCTGAACTCCAAATCCCGAGTCGAGTTACAGCTCAGAAACATATTACATAAACTGCCCTGGTCCGAACTCGAGCCAAACCTGCGTTCAGGACCAACCCTTAATAATATCATGGACCTAGGTCCATGATAATACCACCAGCCCTGTATCAGAATATTAAGCTGCAAGCCTAGTTCGACTTGTGGCCGAAAAGTGCTTGGACTTTAAGGGTTTTTGTAGGGGAGGAGGGGTATGAGAAACATATAATAAACAAATAAATACATGAGTTAAATATAAAAGTAAAGAATAAAAATATAAACAAACACATAACCTGTATGATGAATCTATACTATAGAAACAACAAGTAGAAAAAGTAATTAAAATCAATAACAAAGTATTTTTTTAGTAACTTTCAAAGCTTCACCTCAACAACTTACCTGGCCGTTCCTTGACAAACGGTGGTGGTAAAGCAGGTGGTAGTAAATCTGAAAAAAGAAACGAATAAATTACTCTAATTTCCAAAATCATGCCTCATACAAAGCAAATAACTTGTATCTTCTGTATCATCTGCTCATTTAATAAAACTTTAATTTGATATGAATAAAGGCTAACATGCTGTACTATTACAATGTACTTTCACCTCCTAAATCATATCGTGTATCATT
>JZLH01S0134870.1:78265-106078 GCA_001188425.1 Eucidaris tribuloides
TTTATAGCTTACCTGTTCATCAGAGAGCCATTTGCATGACAGAGTAAATTGTGGTGCACTCTTAAATGGATAATCAGCTGGATACTGGAAGTTCAGTTCGATGGCAGGAAGAGAACTCATTAACAGGAGCCAGGAATCTTCATTCTTTACCAAGTCCACACCTAAAAACAAACAAATGGAAAAATGTTGCTGTCTCAGATTGTTTTTATATAAATGATACCCACTTGATCTCTTTCAACAACAATAAACGCTGACTGACATCAACTGTCAGTGGTATAGTATGAGTTACACACCAAGTACTGTATATTTTTTCACTCTCAATTATAGACTAAAGTGTTTGTTGAAGTTTGGCAATTGACACCATTGGCATCTATAGAAGCCTGACTCAGGGAACTCTCTCGCAGTATATGCAGAAAGTGAAATGTCAGAAAAGGAGGAATACACCTAATTCTGGTCAGTTAGTTCAGAAATTCTCAGTAGAGGATAAAATTGATGGTGTATTTAAATCAAAGTTAACTCAGACTTATTTTTTTATTTATACTGGATTTATGTGTGGAATTTGTAGTATCTAGTCCATCTTTAGTCGGGCTGCAAATGAAACAAATGGCCACATGAAAAAAAAATCTAATAAATTGCAGGGTTTTTTTCAGAGTTCAATTAAAAAAAATACAGTTCTTCCTGTTCTGTTTTGTTTTTACTGAATGTCTAGTCTTCTTGAATCTGCACACAGAATTCACTTCAGAACATAACAAAACAAAATTATTCCGTCACAACAATTATCAGTAATGCTAATACAAAAATTTACAGCAACTTCAAAAATAAATCATGATGTATCAAACAATTTCACTGGCTCTGAAAGGTATAATGTATGTTCTGTCTTCCTCTATTTAACAAGTTTAGATACAAAACGAACCTATACACTTTGCTTCTTGAACCATCCGACCCGTTAGTTTGATGCAGCAAGTTGGTGGCATTTGAATGCTGGCATAAAAGCTTCCTCCACTGTTGTCCTCGAGGGGTGTGAAGGTTTCCTCATCCCCAGAGATTGCGGCCAGGGCCAGGAGCTCATTCTGTTGTGCTTTTCTATCCTCATCCATACTGGTGGCAAACTAGTAGCTAAATGTCACCTCATGATTGATACAAAATGAACGAAAGAAGGATGGGTAGATTATCTATTTTTCCATTAATAAAGGTATCTATTAAGCTACGTATTTTGAATTTACTCCTTTTATAAAACATTATTGATTTATTTATCTATTTATTTATTTATGTATTCATTTATTTGTTTATTTGTTTATTTGAAATTATATTTACTCGTCTAATCATAAATAATCAATCAATTATATAGGCATATATTTAAAAATACATTTATTTATTCGAATTCATTTATTCATAAATATTAATCTATTTATTCATTCATTGTATTAGTTGATTTATTGATTTTTCTTTTAGTTGGCAAACAATGTTTATTCCATTCCAGTATATATATATATATATATATTGGGGGGTGGGAGGGGGAAGGGATGATTTGAATAATTTCAATCAATAAATCAATTTGATTTGATTCACAGATTGTTTCAAAGAATTCATGATTTAAATCAGCCGTTTAAATTGTCATTGGTTTAAATCGCCATGCCTGGTTGGCAGCGCCTTGAATGTCTTCTTTCGATGATATGTGCACGGCATAACTTATCATCATCATCATCATCAGTATCAGTATGTAATTTCAGACAAGACCAATTAAGATTCACCTCTGACAACTCAAAAACAGATGCTACCAGCTCAAAGTAGGTAGCGGCTACTTTGAGTCAGACAAGTACACTGTAGGCCAAAGGCATATGGCCAAGATGGAGGTACTATGGACATGCTCACCTCATCCCTTCCCCACCCCCCAAATTACTTCAGATTTTGGCCACAACAAGACGTCTGTTTTGCCACAAAAATAGCATGTTCAAATTACGTATCGTCATTCCGTCATATATTGGTTTATTTTTATACTTTTGATTAATATACAAATCTTCATGCCTAAGTTGTAACTCAATTTTGGAAATCACACAAGTCAGTATTAACAGAATTCTACACAATCATTCTTCAAGTTTGAACACTGATCATAATCATTTTTGCAAACAATGAATAGCCAAAAATTTGACTTTCTACTGAGTTGAAATAGAGTCTCATCAGCAGTTAGGGTGAGAGTTAGAAGAGGGTCCAATGTATTGAGGCTATCATCTGATTCGGACTGGAGTTGGCATACTTAAAGAGTTATACTTGGGCAAGCTCCCACGCAAGCTTATTCTTGGTCGTTTCTTGCATATTAAAATGTATGTTTGTAACATTGATTATATCTAGTTGTCTGCACGATCACCCACTTAAAGGGCGCAGCTCGCACTCTGGCACTCAATGTAGCTTTGCCAGCCGCTGAAACTGTCACTCGTGCCGTATAGAATCTGACATTTTATCATAACTACCCTAACACTGGAAGCACGACTACAAATATCTCCCATTAATATTCCATATATTCGAGACTTACCTTCAATTTTGTCGACGTCCTAATGCAGTGGTACAATCTTCTCCCTGGAATCTTCTGCGTTTGAATAAAATCGCTTGCTACCCGGCAGAATATAAACATTCTAAATGATTGGTCCGGAGTGTCGCAACCATATCGCGTCGATCTAATCAGAGCTCGGTTGCAATAGCGCAAAGTCCATTGACGTCAAAAACACGAGATTCCTACCACGTTCAAGGGTGATTAGCGTGGAAGGCTCTTCTATCTTCATGGAGATATACTATATTGATACCATGGAAGGTAATACTTTGTTCAACAAAAATGATAATTTTATTTCATATTTCTTGATAATAAAGTAAACGGAAACGGAGCGAGCAGTTATGGTGTAATCAGAATATTGTTGTACACATCAACGAGATGAAACAGTAAAAAAACAAAAAACAAAAACACCAATTTGTGATGTAAGCCTATTGACTCAACCATCTGAACAAGTTACGATAACAGTTTGTCTTGGCTCAGTTGGTAGAGCGTCCGCCTCACAAACGGGAGGTCGGGGGTTCAAGCCCGTTCAAACCCCGGCCGCGTCAGACCAAAAGACATTAAAAGATGGGAGTTGCTGCTACCCTGTTTGGCGTTCAACGATTTAAGGGATAGAGCAACGTCGATCTGGCGCTGCTCAGTGGCTACCGGGCCCACGATCAATTGGGCAAAATGAATTTTTCGGAGGATTTCTATTTCTGATTTCTGTTTCGAATAAAATGTGGATTATTTTTATTATTATATTATTATTAAAACAAAGTCCATTGCTATTTTTTTTTAATTATGGAGTCTGTTTCCGAGGAAGGTATGGCGTGCCCATAATACCCAAGGGAGATCATTCTACGCCAGATAGGCCCCTACAATAAATATAGGGCTACAAATGGTATACGGTTATGCGTAAATTTATGAATGATGATATTAATCAAATAACGTATAACATGTTCACAAATTTAGAAGTATACGGTAATAGTGGGATTAGCCCATTACACTGTATTAAATTAAGCAAGGCCCAATTTAATTCAGCATTATAGATTCACTGAATGTTGATATTTAAACACGATCAGATTCTTTCCGAGTAAATAAAACTGACATATATTTACTCTACTTCACTGGCGTACAGATGGTGAGTTTTGGGAGAGCGCTTGACCCCGGCCAATTTTGATCATGTTACAGAGAAACTATTGGTGATGTTCTTTGCCTTGTTGAATTGATGCAGATTTCGTAAATTATGTCCACTTCATAATCGAATTTCCATAATTAGTTGTGTACTATCCAGGTATACAGTTTATATCGCGCACTTCTTGCATCGACCGCCTCATAACTTGTAAATATTTTACATTTACGTGTCAATAACACAGATTTTGACATTTTGGTATTTAATATAATCATGATTTCCCCCTTGAATTCGATATTCTTCCTCAATCATTTATGACTGTTACTGTTCATTAACAGCTGAACAGTATAGTGGCATAACCAAATGTTTCGCAATTTCTGTAGATTAATTGTAATGATTCTGAGGAAAAGTTCACCTTTCTGTAAAGTATACTTTTCATGGAAGGCGTAGATGAAGCTAAGTGTCTCGAAATCTACATTATTTGGGGCAAATGTATAAATTGTGGACAATAGGTAATTATGTTTACCATAAACAATACCCAGTATTCAAATTCCGCGGATTGATGCCGAATTCAAAAAATCGTAGGCATATATGTTTAGACTTAGATTCACATCGTACGCATTTTTGTTTACGTACAAATGATTCAAAATTTCCAAAAACCTCGTGGCTATGGCTTGCCTCTTCTGTGCCACGTTCACCCTGACAATTATTCTACAGTGTAACAGTTCAAGACAAACACAAAATCCAAAATTTCTTTATACATCATTACAAATAAAGCTTGATCTGTTTCATTTATTCATTTTAATCATTTGTCAACAAATTCTGATAAGGTGTGCGTATTTTCAGTCCTTACGCGGCGCCATACAGACACCTGCTGTGTCGATTAGCCAGTGCGTACTACGGGGGGGCACGGGGGCACGTGCCCCCCCCCCAATCGGCCGGCAAAAAAAAACGAGGGAAAAAAAAAAGGGAAAATGAACGAAAAGAAAAGAGAAAAACTGAATTGCCGAAGATCCCAGTAGGAAATTGTGGCAATGAGATAGATATTCCAGTGTAAGTCTATTCTTTTTTTAAACTCTACTCATAGGGGTCAATAATTTTGTTGTGTTTGTTCTGGTTCTGGTTCTGGTCATGTACTGTATAAACTCCACTGGATATAACATGCAGGCGCAAGTGGACTGAGCAAATTTTGCTATTAATTTTGAAAGTAGATCATTTCCTTCTTCAAAATCTGTTGCTCGTAGAATTGCTTCTACTATTAACCAGCGATAGCGCAGGCAATTTTTCAGATACACTTATCAAAATCAAACAATTTTGTGCAGAAATTTTTCCTAAAAAATTCATCACTCACGTGGCACGCCTTTTGCGTGTGCGCCATTTTGCAATGCATTTCATTCAAATCGGAGAGGGGTTATATGACCTGAATAACACTTGCATAATTCTGATTGTATGCACATTGCAGTATGAAATATTTCGTATTACCAGGACCGTAACCGGGGGACGTTCAAAACCACGTATTTCTATAGATAATAGGTTTTTGATTATTCTTGATTGAAGGCCCTAAATTTCACGAAACAGTGATGACAGGGGTAAAAATAGTCTTATAAAACCGCTAGAACCCATGAGCTTCAGGGGGCTCCTCCCCATGACCCCCGACAGTACCGCCAAGTTTTGAAACTTATCTGCTATTAGCAGTGGGGGGGGGGGAGAGGTGTTTGTTTTACTGTTGTCGACTGTAGCTGTCCATTTTAAGAAACAAAAGTGGTATCAAAAGGTCACAATAAGCTTATAAAACCGATCGAACTCATGCTCGAGCTTCAGCTTCAGGGGGCTCTGCCCCCTGACCCCCGATAAATCACCACCACGTTTGAAAAATGAGCTGCTATCGGCAATCAGACTGCAAAATTTATATCTTCGAATGAACTTACAACAATTTTGAAAAAAGGGGTGCTTTAGTTATTGTTGACTGTCCATTTCAATCCCTCCTTTGAAATATCACCACTAGGGTCCTGTAAAACGCATTATTCTTCTTGGAATGTCAAAGTTTTCCAAACCGCTCGCTCGCGGAATTGCCTTTTCACTACTTACAACATACATACAGACATAATATTCACTATAAAATAAGCCTATACATTGAAATGTCGATTTTTTATTACAAAATTATGGAATTGGGGACATTTTCCAACAAAATAGGAAAAACAAATCCTTGACAAGTGTACCCCTATCCCCGCCCCTATATCGCACGCTTTGCGTTCGCAGCGCTTAAAATCCACCGTCTGAAAATGCAATTTCGGTTGAGCGACAGGGTGCACCCCCCCCCCCAATGAGCTGACCCACAGTACGCCACTGCGTATTACCACCAATTTCACTTGCTACTGCATTGTGTCGGCTGGTTACATTTACTTTGACACTCTATAGATCCAGAATATAAACTATTTTGTCACGTGAAAGTAAAACACAAACACACGCACACGGAGAAAAGTGAATATGCTATTTGGTTTTAGGCCAGGGAAAGGTACGATAGATGCAGTATTTATGCTGAGGAGACGAAAAGAGGAACACCGAGCTGAGGGGAAGAAGTTTATGTGTTTTGTTGATCTGGAGAAGGCCTTTGATGGAGTTCCGAGGAAAGTGATAGAGTGGGCAATAAGAGAGGTGGTGATGATCAAAGCCAAGAGTTAGAGTTGGGTCTGAGTTGTCTGAGGAGTTTGAGGTGAAAGGGGGGGGGGGTGAATCAATGTTTTGTGCTGCATGTCGCCACTGACTTCTGCGATTGTGATTGATGTGGTTACGGAAAGTGCAAGAATTTTTTTTTTATGAAGGAGATGCTGCATGCTGATGACTTGGTTTTGATGGGTGGGACCATGGAGGGAATGACGGATTTTATTTTTTTTCTTTGGAAATGGAAGGTGGTCTCTGAGAGCAAGGGCCGATTTGAAGGTAAACATTGGTTAGGCAAAATATTGATGATGGGTGGAGCAGAAGGGGAAGTATCAGTGAGGTAGACCCATAGAGCATTGTGTGGAAAGAGGGTAAGCTGGGGCAAATTCAGTGTTGTGCAGGAAATGAAAGAAATTAATTCGTAGATGCATGAAAAATTTAAAGCAGCGACCTGGCTCGTTTTGCCATAGGAAGTCTGCATGGTGATCCACAAGCATAACCCAGGATTTTTCAAAGGTGGGTGTTCCTCAGATCCGACGGAAAATTTTCAGGGCACGGAATGATATACACTGTAGGCATGTTTCACCATTTAGTAAAACTATACTATGTGTTCACGTTATAAACTATAATTGCTATTTTTTAATTTCATAAATGCCATTGTTTTTTATATGCTCTTATATTCCGAAGAAAACAGATATTACAATGAACTAGTTCAGTTTATTGTGTATTTTATTTTACATGTTTATATAATCTGATATTCAAAGAACATATCTGAAACATAACTATGACATAAGGTATATACGCTACAGCTTTTGTACATGAAAAACTCACAGATTCGAGAGCATTTTATCAGAATTATGCCAACTGCTGACAGAAATTGTAATTCTCATTCGCATTTCCTTTTGTAAGACGTTTCTAGTAAACAAGTATTGTCTTTAAACGTTTGGACAATAAACATTTAACTTAGTTGCAGTGTTTGTTTTGTGTTTAATTATTTGGGTTGTCGATACAGTGCAAAGGTAGATTTTGTAGCTGTGCGTGTGTGTGTATGTGTGTGTATGTGTATGTGTGTGTGTGTGTGTGTGTGTGTGTGTGTGTGTTGTTGTGTGGCTGTGCTGTGTGTGTGTACGTGTATGTGTGTATATATGTTTATACATAATTATAATAACTTCTACGTTAATTAATCAATCAAACGTGAAAAAGCTTAATTTAAATTAGCACCACAAATTGCAATTGCATTCCAGTCACACTTTTGACAGAACATCAAATTGAAAACAGACTGTGTCTGATGCGATATAATGTATTGCAATATTGAAATATCTATGCACAAATGTTGAGTTTTATTGTGTTAACATTGTATTCTGTTGTGTTTGCAATGTTTCTCTAAGAAATGCAAAATTAAACTATCAAACAAAAGAGTTCATTATATGAAATCAGTTTTAATCATGGTAAATTGCACATTGTATATAGTACAAAATATATTGCTCATTCTTTCAGAAATAATTATTTTGTTACAATGTTCAGGTTTTCTCACACAATGATTAGCTGCATCAAAATTATAAAGGGTTATTATTAATAAATTACTAATAATGCATCCATGATATACCTCTAACCATCATGACCTACTTCCAACAATTATTTTAATACGTAATTCATAATATGTATGTAATTAATAAGTATTGCTTTTGGTCGAATTAGATTCATTACTAGCAAAGTGTATTTTCGTAATTAAGTTATGTAACTTTCAATCTATCTATCAATTTTTTGTAAAGCGCTATGAAACTTTTTATTTAGTATTTAGCGCAATATAAATAACCATATTATTATTATCGTCATCATCATCATCATCATCATCATTATTATTATCATTATTTTTTTTGCAAAATAAATTGGCAAACCTCCGATTTACTTTGAAAACTTTGAGCAAAATCAGTACATAATTGATATAAATCCGGACAGATTTAAGCCTCCTTTGATTCCCCCTAAAAATGGTAATTGTTATGATGATGTTATATATAAATCAGTATAATCTGAATCTTGCAATCTTGAGAGGAGTTATATGTATCAGAATATTACTCATATTTTTCCAAATAAGCATTGTAAAATTGTTGCACGACACACTAATTCAAAAGTGGAAATAAATATTTCCAAATATAAGCAAAAAAATAAGAAATAATGAAATACAGTAATTAGTATTATTTCAACCATTTCATTATAACATAGTCATCTTCTTGAGATACATTATGAAATTCAATATATACATATATATATATATACATATATATATATATACAAACAAACATACCTCTAGCAATCCCGATATGCAACTATTGCATATATATATATATATATATATATGCTTATATTTCTGTAAATATTCATATTGTTAGAGGTGATTACAGTACATAAGAACAAACATCAAGTTGATATAATACACATACACTCTGTACACACTCTTATAAATAAATGAGATGTGCACCTCCCCATGCCCAAACCAGCCTACGCCCTTGTGAAAATAATAGAACACATTGCCAAGAGATTAATTTTCTTCTGCATATAGTCATAATCTGTGTAATAGCAGAACTTGATTGCGAATATATAAATCATTCTATTTATGTTATGTAGTTATTAGGCAGTACTGTCTACAAAGAATATATCTGACTGAAAAACAGAAGCATAAAGCTAAATGTCATGCTTGGTCAAAATTAATCCCTTTTTTAAAACGTATAGAACTTGGATAATATGAATTACAGACAGGGGCACACAGGTGGTTAACATTAACCACATCAATGTAGATCTGTAGCAGAAGTGACAATTTATCCAAGTTGTTTACATCAAGGATAATTATACTACTACTACTACTACTACTACTACTACTACTACTATTACTATTACAACAGTATTACTAAGACAATAATTCTCTTGGTATCTGATAACAAGCCTATACGTAGTTAGCAAAGGACTCCATAATATCCCATATCTTCAAATAGTGGACAGCTTCTGAGAGCAACCATTCTTTAAAATTCTGCTAAGAATATATCTTCATATCTGCTAAGAATTTGCATCTCATGCATGCGTGATTTGTCACATAGCTTCCACATTGAGTTATACACTGTTTCCATTGTCTCTTGCACAAGTTTTGTCCAAATTAACTGACGGATGTTCAGCACATGCACAAATTGTAATTATAAATAGCTGTTTGCGGATGTGTAGCACTTTTGTTGTATTGTACTGTGTATAAATTTTAACTAAATATTAACCCATCGAAGACTACCTGGAATATCTCTTCTTAAGGTCTATGGGAATAGCACAATCAAACCATCTTCAATGGTTAAAGCGACGAGGAAGAGAACCAATAAAAGAAGAAGAAAAATCAGCAACAGAAGCAGAAGAAGAAAAAGAAGAAACACAAAAAGCAGCAACAGCAGAATAACAAGAACAAGAAAAACAGCCATAACAGCAGCAGCAGCCAGAAGAAGAAGAAAAGAAAAAGAAGAAGAAGAAGAAGAAGAAGAAGAAGAAGAAGAAGATGGAGAAGATGAAGATGAAGAAGATGAAGGTGAAGAAAAAGAAAAAGAAAAAGAAGAAGAAGAAGAAGAAGAAGAAGAAGATGGAGAAGATGAAGATGAAGAAGAAGGTGAAGAAGAAGATGATGAAGAAGAAGAAGAAGAAGAAGAAGAAGGAGGAGGAGGAAACAGAAAAAACAGGAGAAGACAAATACTAACTCTAGTTGATTATATCCCTTCACCATGGAAATATTCAATAACACAAAACAATATGCCCTCTTACGAGTAATTAATTCCGGACATAGTACCGGTAATCACTATGCAAACGGAAGTGTTCGTTATGATTGCCCGGGCCGGTTAAAATCTTGCCACAGACCCAGCAGAAAACGGAGTGACATTTCCTGCACGTCATCGTGTCACAGCCACTGGCTTTCTAACATAACAAAGGAAATTAAAGGAAAGACATAAAGGAAAAAGAAATGTCAGTGAAGTACATGACAAAACAAAGAGCCATTGATACGGGGTTATGTAATTGGTATATAAAAAAAATCCCTCCAGAAATTTCCTGAGTCATTAACATGCATTTCTTGAACCCAGAACATTTCTAGAAATCGAACAGCCAAAAAAAATAAATAAAATAAAAATAAAATAATAATAAAATAAAATGAAATAATAAATAAATAAAAAAGTAAGCAAATTTGGTTGAGTCATTCAAGAAATATGATTTCCAACTAGAGCAGTTCAAAATAGGACAAGTTTTAGGCCCCGTGACCTTCAACTTTTGAGCTTTCAGCCCCAAAATCTAAACAGTTTATTGCTGCATAACAGTTCATAATTGATCTAAGGTTTATCAAAATCCGTTAACCAGTCCCTGAGTTTTTGCAGCAACAAGCCCTAGTCAGACATGTATTAGGCCCTGTGACCTTTGAACTTCAAAATATAATCAGTTCATCGATACCTTATACTACACACTGGTTGAGTCATTCAAGATATATTATTTTCAACAAGACCAGTTCGACTGCGCGCGGGCAATGAGCATGCCTCCGCACTCCCACTCCAATTCAATTCAATTGTAATTCCTCGTGAATGTATGTACGCAATCTGATCTGGGCCCTGTCTCATAAAACTTTGCAATTGATTGCAACTCTCAAAAATCGATCGCAAGTTGATTTCAACCAATCAGAACCCAGTATTTTAAGACTTACAATCGATTTTTGGATTTGCAATTGATTGCGAGTTTTATGAGATAGGGCCCAGAAGTCTTCACATTACCGTGGTAGTGAGCTCAAATTAGACATAAAAGGATCTATGACCTTTGACCTTTCAACTAAAAAATTCAATCTGTTCATTGATGCTTCATAGGTCATACTTTACCAAAGTTTTATTCAAGTTTGATCATCCATTCCTAAGTTATCTTGGTAACGAGCCGAAGTCAGACAAGTTTTAGACCTTGTGGCTTTCAGTTCCAAAATCTAATTAGTTTATTGCTGCATTGCAGTTCATAATACATCCAAGTTTTATCCAAATGCAATAAGCAGTTCTTGAGTTTTTTCAGTAACAAGCCCAAATCAGACATGTTTTAGGCCCTGTGCCCTTTCAACTACAAAATCTAAGCACTTAAAGGGAGAAGGCGCCAGCAACTAACAGGCATAAGTTAAGAAAATATTTGAGTTCTTGCCAACCAATCAGATTGTACGTGCACCGCAGGGAGCTGACCATGCGTGACCAATGTGCCACGCGCGACGTGTGTTAGCCGCACCGTGGTAATGTATGCACTGTTTGAATTGATAAGCTCCTCCCCTATAGCTGTTTCTGCAAGTTTTGTCTTAGGTAAAACTTACAAAGACGTAAAATAAACACAAATTAACTGATTTATAGGGCCTTGATGAGGGTGAGTATGACACAGTACCCCTTATTTAGGCTGTTTTTGTCACCATGTAACATAATTCTCACAATACTCACAATGTCATTTTATTCTTAACTTATGCCTGTTAGTTGCTGGCGCCTTCTCCCTTTAATTTTTGCGTTATAGTTCATACCTGACTCCAGTAAAATTTTAAATCCGATCATTGGTTCTTGAGTTATTGCGGTAATGAGAATCAGTAACAGACGGACAACCCAAAAACATGATGCCACCGGCATCTTCGGTGCGGAGGCATAAAAATGTGCAAGACATAAACCACCATGTGGCCTATGTGTGAGACCCAGTGAATGAAGTCAGGTTAATATAGTAAACATCTTTTAGTCTATGACACTAATTTGAATAAGAACAAATACCAGAAAAGTCATATCGCTAGAATGCATGTGGTACTTATTCGTAGTTTGGAAAGAAATTTTGCATATACATGATATACACCTACATAGGGCAAAGGTCTGAAGGTAGAATGGTAATTTTGATAAAGGCTATACAATAATTAAATCGGTCAGTATAATATATCAACAAAATTCAATTCCTATCTCCTGTAAATTGCTACAGGTTCTTAAATGGTATTTCTTCCACATATCTCAGTGTGTATTTAAACAATGTACATTTCTAGGCACACAAAAGAGTACCTTTAATTTATGGGGATAATTCCTCTTTTCTATCAATTTTGCCTTCTTTTCCTCATTAAGTATACTCCCAGTTTGGTGGTCCTTCCTCCCGAGAACATCACTTGTTACACTCGTATCATTAATAATTCTAAAAAGATGGGATGATTTTTTTAAAACTACATGTTCAGTTAATTCCTGTCAAGTTGTCAAATATTCATCAAGCTTACAGTGATTTTTTCGTGTGCTGGTTTGCTTGTGTGTTTTGCCATGAAATTATTTACAATTTGGTGATCCTCCCTTTCCAATGATTCTGATATCATTTGTAATCTAAGAAAGATGGGGAGGGAAACTTTAATCCGTAGGTGTAGCCAAGGAAGCAAAAGTGATTCATCCCCCAGTTGATCGGCAAGAAGAAAACAAAACACCAAGTAAAGAAAATTTCAAAAGAAGTGTGATCAACAGGTTGAAAAAGGTGTGACCTACCCCTTCCCATTTTCAGGAGATGACATTGAACAGACTCTAAATCATCATTTCTCTACATACACGTATATTTTGTGTTATTCAAATGAAATTTACGTTCTGGCTCCCCTTTGTTGAAAAATTTCTGGTTACAGTTAAAACCACCTTACCACCGTACTACACAAAGCTCACCTCTATGGCTCTTTTGCAGACTGGACATGGTTTACTGTTCTTCAGCATCCATTCCCTACTATTGCTGTCCTCCACAACCTCCTTGATTGTACTCTTGCCGTATTTCTTGTCGAGTTGAGACCTTTTTTCCGGACTTCCGCTTTTATACTCATCCAACAATTTGTCAATATTCTCTGTGTAAACAATATATCAATGAATATATGAGTGAATGCATAATTTAATAGATAAATGAATAAACAAACAAATAAATTAATTTGGAAAAGAAATAAATAATTAAATCAATATGGATTAATAACGTAATTGACTTGTTTAATTACGGTAAAAATTGAGCAGGATCCTTCACTAAAATCTTGTCACTAATTATACATCTGGCTTATGATCATAACTTCTTTCATTAGGTTTGATGGAATGAGCCAATAAGATCACTATTTCCGACTATTTCATACCCAGTAACCCCGTAGCTTAAGAATATGGTCAAATCAGGTAAACATTTGTACATGTACAAGAAGGTTACGCAATGCGTAATTATATGTCTTGCCTGCATTTAGGGATCTTAGACAAGAACACAATTTTAAACTTATGCATGACAAGTTTCCAGCAGATAGCAATTCAGGTTGTAAATTTTGATTTGGAAGTTTAGATTTGAAATATATTAACCTTGAACCTTTGATCATGTTGTAAATATTAGCTAGATATTTTGATTTGATCTGAACTTTTATATTATATGAGATGTACCTATGGTATACATTTGGTGATCCAACCTCAAACCTATAACATGCTATTGTGTATACAGCGTAGTAAGGTGTTTGCTTTGGAGATTTCATTATCCTTTTGACCTTATTTATTTGATTTGACCTGTACTCAAACTCAACCCGAGTCTTGAGGAGATGCACTTCTACTATGAATTTACTGATCCTAACTCAAACCTAGAAAACAGTTACTGCTTGTACAACAGGATTGTTGACGCTGACACCAACAATGCCGCAAACAGTGATGCCTATATGTCTCACCAGATAATTTTGTTACCTGATATTCTATTTACATAATTAGTGATACTTAATAACCCTCACTATTACGTTATTTATGGAAAAGGAATATATAATTTCAAAACTTTCTTAAAATTCAGAATCTCAACCTGTGGATAAGTCTGATTTTGACACCACAACATAGTCTAAGTTTTTTGATCTGAAATGACCTTTGACCTTAAAATTTTTGACCCAAAATTCTATTTAAATGATAAGTGATACTTCATTATCATTTGGTCCAAGTTTCATGAAATACCGCTCAGGGGATTATAACGAAACCTGAACCAAGGATGAAATGATTATATTTTTGGCTAAAATCTGCCAAGGGTTAAAGATCAAAGGTACTGAACTTTGACCCAAAATGTTTCTTTCTGCCTATAACTCAAGTTGGTAGTTCGGTGAAAAAAACAAAAGGTAAATTATTTGATCTATAGTAGAGGAACAATGTTAAGGTTCCGTGACACTTTCACGGGGACAAAGATTTGAAAGTGGTTTTGGATTGTCTGAAGGGTACTAAACAAATTTGGCGTGGGTAACCCTCTTCAAAATGTCGGCAATTTTTGGCAGGGGTCAAAATAGGTCCTACAGGGGTCAACATTGAAAAATGGTCCAATTGGTTTAAATCATACACCAAATTACTTATCTTGTCAAGCAGAATCCAAAAAGGTATAGTTTGTCATATGTCTGTCCATCCGTTTATCCGCTATGACCACAAATGTGGAAAGGTCAATGCACTTTGGGTCAAAGGTCAAATTCTTAAATTGCCCAAATTGACTGATTTTAATATGTATATATATGTTTTCTGGCATGACTAATTCAACAAAGCAACTTAAAATCACCAAAAGTCAATCTTAACTTTGAAATTTCAAAAATAAAATATCAAGATAAGGTGTATAGGATTGCATGTAAATAGAGATGCATACATGTAGATGTTAAAGTACATAAACATGATTTGTGAAATTTCAACTTAAAATCACCAAAAAGTCAATCTTAACTTTGACATTTCAAAAATAAAATATCAAGATAAGGTGAATAGGATTGCATGTAAATACAGATGCATAGGCTACATGTAGATGTTAAAGTACATAAACATGATTTGTGAGATTTCAAGGTTAAGATTGCCTAAAATATCAAGATAAGGTGAATAGGATTGCATGTAAATACAGATGCATAGGCTACATGTAGATGTTAAAGTACATAAACATGATTTGTGAGATTTCAAGGTTAAGATTGCCTTTTTGGTGATTTGTAAGTTGCTTTGTTGAATTAGTCATGCCAGAAAACATACTTAGATATTAAAATCAGTCAATTTGGGCTATTTAAGAATTTGACCTTTGACCCAAAGTGCATTGACCTTTCCACATTTGTGGTCATAGCGGCTTAACGAATGGACAGACATATGGCAAACTATACCTTTTTGGATTCTGCTTGACAAGACGAGTAATTTGGTGTATGTTTCAAACCGATTGGACCATTTTTCAATTTTGACTCCTGTAGGACCTATTTTGACCCCTGCCAAAAATTGCCGACATTTTGAAGAGGGTTACCCACGCCGAATTTGTTAAGATCCCTTCAGACAATCCAAAACCACTTTCAAACCTTTGTCCCCATGAAAGTGTCACGGAACGTTAACATTGTTCCTCTACTACTAGTCAAAGGGGTCGAATATCAGGGTCAAAGCTTAATTAATTTTGTTCTACCATACTATTTTTGCCAGTTACTTCAGTTAGGAATTTAATGTTTTTATATAATGGGAAAATTAAGTGCAAAAACAAAATTAAAGCACAAGTTTAGTTTTGGCATTTTTTTTATTTGAAAGCTTTATGCCCAAAGGCCATATCACACTAATAACAGATTGTAAATGTCTGTCATTTTTTTTAAAGTTAAATTGATGAAAAATCGCGGGGGGAGGAGGTCCCCAGAGATTTTCGACTATATTTTACAATGTAGCATCCAAAGCGTTAAAAAGGTGTTAAGGTTATCTGAATTATACCTCAATAGAAAGATCAGAGTGCTCTTTCGAACTAGATCTGTATTTCAGTGTCATTTACCTACAGACCACAAATTATTAAAATCTGTCGAGTATCATTAAACTTCACATACTTTTTTGCTTCTTCGCAAGAGATGTCTTCGTGGTATAATATTTTACAGCGTGCACAGAACTCATATTGGCATATTGGACACACAGCCAGATTTTTGTTGTCCTCCTCTACCTTCACAAGACAGTCACAGTCCCGTCGTGGACAGTAGACGAAACCCTCTCTCTCTTGCCTAGTGAGATCCCGGAGAAGCTTGTTGAAGCGATTGAACAGGTCTTGTGTAACAAGTTTTTTCACCTTTTTTTTATCAAGACAGTGAAATTGGAAATTTAACTGAATTTATACCGGGCAGAAAAAAAAAAAAATTGCGCAAGAACAGAGGTCATATAAGCTGTGACAATGAAACTTCGAGTACTTTTAAAGGACCATTTAATCAGCAAACATAATGACACAGTGTTCAGGTAAGACAAACACTCATTTGAGTTTTCTTCACAATAACATTCAGCACAGTTGATACGATTACATTATTAAAAATATGATTTGAAACGGAAGGACTTTTTTTTTTATTGATTCCATTTATTGTGTAGTTTTTTTTTTTCAAACATGATTACATACAATACAATAATTGTTACAGGTCATATTTTTTTCATAAATAACACAATTTGGATTACAATGTATGTATGAGAAAAACATATAAACACAATATAACTACACAAAGGGACTAACACATAAGCGTAGCTTAAAAAGCGATAGTCCCAGACCAAAACAATAAACAGCAAAACATAAACAAAAACAAAAACAAAAACAAAATGTAATGAATAGTGTATTACAAACAGCAGAAATACAGATAATAAACGTATCCGATTTATATAATTATTAGGTAATGCGTGCATAATTGTACAGTATAAAATATAGACCACTTCACATCAAAATCAAACAAATTTCAAGGAATTTTTAAGGACACTTTCAAGCTTGTACGATATTTCGTAAAAAATCACGAAATAGTGAATTTACAGGGAATCATAAGCAAACGATCACTGAATTAGATACCATTCTCTTTTTGTTTACAGTATGTATCAGAAAAACGGAAGAGAGGATGCTTGAGAGGCTACAAATGTGGTAATGGAAAGAAAATGAAAGGAATGTGTTGGAAAGGTAGAATAACTAACGAAGCAGTTCTAAGAAGAGTGAATGAAGAAAGAAACTTGCGGGAGATCATCAGAAGACGGAAGAAAATTTGGCTAGGATATATTTACAGGGGACACAACATGCAAAGAGATGTAATACAGGTGGAAATAATTGAATGGCAAAAGGGGAGAGGAAGACCGAAAACTGGGATGGTGTCTCATCTGAAGGGCAATTTGACGTACGACTAGAGAAGAAGTAGGCAGATGATAGAAAGGGATTGAAGAGGAAATAGTACTGATTGTAGTGTGTGGACCTGCTTGGCAGAAGACCAAGAATAATAAGATGTATCATGGTTGTGAATGTGATCAACCAGGGTCACGATCTTGGTGTTCTGACTGCCACATACAAGACACTCTTGGAAGATCATGTGGATGAGTGATCTACTTGGAATATTTCGGGAAATGAAGGATTACTAAAGTTTTGATAATCATTTACCACTTCATTTATCTCTTTGTTGACAATATCAAGGTCAATTTGGTTTTCTTCTCCCTGATTTTGATATTAAGACGCAGACCTAACAATTGATAACATGACATGGTCTCAGAAGGATTTGTAGTTTTTGTCGTTCGTCTCATGCATTATTACTTTATCTTTTCCTACCTGCCATCCTTCCCTCTGTTTCTTCCATCTTATTTTCTCCTAGTTCATGCGTCACTATACAGCCAAATCCTGTCTAGTGATCAGTCTGAAATTTGGGGAACTTGACAATCTCAAATTCAATAAGTGATAACCAACACTCAATGAATTAAATTAGTATACTTACCATGCTACCCAGAAATTTGTTGACAACCCCCCCCCCTACCGCCCCCCCAAAAAAACGAACTACGATATGATAGGTCAAATAATTATAAGTCACGACTTTATAACACACCTCTGCTTGAGCTCTATGCATGGTAGTTTCATTCTATAAGTGGTGATAAATATGAAGTCATTGTTATAAATATTTATTCCGGCAAGACACACCACTGAGGCGACAATAAGTTGTATGGCAGTACTGGGTGACAAAAATTGTTTTTTTTTTATTTCACCTAATTTATAGCTATAAGAATCCAGATTTTGTTTTATTGTATACAGTCCCACCCATTCTTACCTGTGCTGGCAGCGCTTGTGTCGTGCAGTTTACTGTTGGACATATCAAACCTGTCGCATTCCCACCCTCAATCTGAATCTTGAAATGCACCCTCATGCACGCTTTGCAATAGAGGTGGCCGCAATCATTAAACTGGAAGCAGTCTCTGCCATACTTGTCGTCAAAACAAACGCCACATTTGTGCTTGGAATTATTATAAAACCGTTTTCGTTCAGCTTGAGTTGGGACTTTGCAATGAGGAGTACAGGAGGCTCCACTGTCTTGAGAGGCTGCTCCCGTGCCGGGTACGTCTAGATCTGAAATATGTCATCATGCCAAACAAAGAGTAAAAGATAATTCACCACATCAAACAATGTGAATTCTGTGACTCAGAATACTTTTTTTAAAGAAATCCGAATGATGAACGTTTGAGCAAATTGGATGAGCAATCATTGAAAACCTTTATTGGTCAGCCCGACTAACAAATGGTTAGTCAAGATGATGCAATTTTGACTATCATGTAAGCAAAAAATTACTCAGAAAACGTAGTCATTCGTGACAGACTAACTTTTTGAAACCAATGTAAGCTAAAGAGTACACAGACAACGTATTCATACACGACGGACTACTTTTGAAGTGCTCGGAAAGTTAGTAAGGATGATTTGACTAACTTCATTCAGTTAGTCATCTTGGCATGACTAACCTTCAGGGGTGCTGGACTAATCTTTTGACTAACTTTGACCCAAATTCGAGTTAATCCAGATTTTTGACTAACCCACTTAGTCCAGCCATCTGGACAAATTGTATTTTATTAGTCAAGCTCTCCAGACTAACGCTCTTTGACTAACACAATCTCTTAATCTGCTTTCCATATATACTGTACACGAGAAAGTGATCACATTTAATTTCAACAAAATCATTTGTTATTTGTTTTATCATTACACAAGCACATGTGCCTCGCCCAACTGTGACTATAAAGAGCACGAATGTGTTCCCAAACACATCCCTAACCCACCCGCAGAACTAAGTGTAGTACAGAGCAAAAGATGCTGTAATGCTAACCCTAGTTTGACGACACAGCTAAAACAAGACTTTACACAGCATTCTATCGAGCTGTGGGTCTGATGTAGCTGACCCACATGATAGTATTTCAATGGACAAGTACACCCTAGAACACAAAACTGAATTCAGTTATGCCGTCACTACCAAACATGTACAGATAAATATCAGCACATGAATTATTCTCCTGGTGACAAAAAAATGCATAACATAGCTGTCTAATGGGGAAAAGCGTAATGGTTGCTCAGTGATGTTTTACTTTTTAAAGCCCTCGGTTATCATGTTGAACTGATTTTTTTTCAGGGATCGTATTTAGACCTTTTGATAGACATGACTAGAACATACCTTGAAGTGCCACACCTCCATTTTCCCGTAAATAGATTGATAGTGTGGCAGGGTTTAGGAGGATTTTTAGCCCATCAATAACTGCAGGATCAGATTTTCACAACTGAAAACATCGTAAAATGATTCTTTTCAGATATAAATCACATTTTGTAAAATTAAACACATACCTGCAGAGATCTGCCGACACGTGAATTTCATGTGGAATCCTCCCATACACAGTGGACAAAATTTAATTTGACACTTGGAACATTTGGCCGAATAGTCAACGAAATTTACTTCTATCGGGCATCCTCTGATTGGGCAGACAAGGCTAGCCTCCAGCAACTTCACCTTTTCCTTAAACAACTGTGTCTTTTTCTGTAGCAACTGTTTCTCCAACTGTGCCTGTAACTGTGCCTTTTCCTTAAGCAACTGTGTCTCTTCCTTAAGCAACTGTGCCTCTTCCTTTGCCCTTTTCTGTGCTTTGTCGAAAAGCTCGTACACTTCCGGGTCAATTATAGCTTTTACCTGTATCGGGAAGTAAATGAAATGCGAAGACATTTGCAAAAGTTAGTTCAGAGTAACTGCATACGGGTGCAGTCATTGGTAATGAAATGGGAAGCAATTGAAGTAAGTGCCAAAATAAGTGTTAAAAAGCAACGTGCATGTACATTGGTCTGACAAAAAGTGTTGGCACTAGGCTGAACCAGTCTCAACTATTCACGTCTGGGCACTCTTTTGACATAATTATCAAAGAGAACTATTTTTGAAAATCATAATATCTCAAATTTATTTTTGAGAATTGATCGGAAATGTGTTAAATTAGGCATTATCGGAAGGGTGTTTATGGTTTCGAACAATTTCGACAAAATACGACTTTGTTTCAAACTTTTCGCTATAATTTTTTTCACCATTTGTTTTTACTTGTCAAGCTACATCATAGGGCAAAAATTACCTTGTTTTACTAACAAACAAGTGATTTTTGCAAATAAATCATCACATATCCAAACACATCACCAGATGTTCAAATGAAGTTGGCGGCTTGGAACATCGATCATCTATACGTTCTCAGAAACCTGATAGCTGCTATAGTTAATTATTACTTGTTGGGACTCCAAATGTCATACCTAATTGCTTTATAGCTTCTACTTAATTTGTTTGACAAGCATTGGAATAAATAGGATGTATTTTCTAAATAATGCCTCAAAACAAGTTTTAAGTCTGTATACATGAAAGAAATATGTCATTACGCAGGTCAGCCAAGTGATATGTAATAGAAATTAAATTTGCTCCACTGAAATTTGCTTCAGTAAGACAATACTGTCAATGTTATTGAACAACTTGCAGTGAGAAGGGAAAGCCTTGGAGGGCAAAGATTGAAATTTGGGGTTTGTAGAACCCGGGTTACTCTATTGTAATGGGCGGGTTAAGGAAGCGGAGACTTTTCCTCATGCTGTTTATATACCATGGCAACCATGGTGAAAGCACTACAAATCTATTACAAGTTTTTGCTAGGATCACTTCTATTTCAATTGATGCCCACCTGAGCTCGTGTGGCCTCACCGACGCATCCCTCCACCTGACACCTAAAGTTCTCGCAGGTGCCACTTTCCAGAATCCTTACGTGAAGACGCCTTTTCATGCACATGTTACAGTATACGTGTATACAGTCTTTGAACGAAAAACATTCTTCTTTGACCTTACGAATGAAACAAAAACTGCATCGGAACTTCTCTTCACCTGAATCAAGACACAAGACAGGAAAGAAGAAATTGACACTTTTAAGCAAAGATTATGGCATCATCGTGAATTGAGCCACCGGAGACTATATTTCCTGACGGACAGTCCTACCTATGACATGGATGAACGCACACTCTCATTATGCCGTGCCGTGAAAGCGACCTGTGTTCGAGCGATACAACAAATAAGAATCCAAAATAACCAATGTAAAGCTCGCATAGTGCACAGGGCTGGCGGGAGAGCTAGAACCAGAATCGGAGACTCGTTATGTATTGCAAAGCATGTGGTTCGATTTCCCCATCGGTATCTTGAAAATATTTTAACATTTTATAAACGTTACTTAGGTTTATTTCATCAATAAATTGAAGTCTAGACTCAAATCAACAAAGTTTATACACACAAAAGTAATAAAAGCGTCGCAAGAAAAATTAATTGGCACATAGAGTCCTAGTAGTCTCCCATGGATAGAATCACAATTTCTTTCACAAATGATTGACACACATGTATTATTATCAGCCTTGTACCAGAAAAATAAGGTGAAATCTAGTTCATCTTGATGATAGAAAAGTGCTTTGCAAGTTTACATGTGTGGAGGAGGGTGGGTGCGTGGCGTGTTTGGGGGGGGGGGTGGTATGGGGAAGAGGTACATACAATTGAAAAAATGCATGAACTAAATATATAATATGAATAATACAAATATATACAAAATAACCTTAATGATAAATTTATCCCATACAAACAATATATAGATAATAGCTTAATTCAACCAATTGCAAAATTATCTCTTAGTAGCATCCAAAGCTTCACACAATAACGTACCTGGTTGCTCACTGACAAAAGGTGGTGGCAATGAAGGTGGTGGCAATGGAGTTGGTGGGAAGTCTGAAGAAAGATCAACAATACATTTCTCTCATGTAGCAAATAAATTGATCTAATTTGCAAAAATAATACCTCACTAAAAACAGATAATTCGCATCTTAACTGATATGCTTTGAAAACTCCTACAATTCTTTTACCTGTTCATTTAATGAGACTACAAATTGATATGAATAAAACAATTCAGTGAAAAGAGCTAACATGTTGTATTATATGTCATGTCATTACAATTTCCTCTAATAATAAATTTTTGATGACGTATATGATGCATTCCTGATGTAAATATTAAAGGAAGATAGCACGATTGGGGGTAGACCTTAACTTGGGCTGAAACTATATATAATCAAGTAAACTATGCAAGGATTCTGCTGTGAAGATCTTGTGGTAAAACATTGACTCATTTTAAAGGAACTACTGCTAATATCTCTTGTGATAGCCAAATTTGTTGTGTACCTTTCTATGGGGTTGATTGATTGATTGATTGATTGATTGACGTCATTAACCTTTAAAGGGTCACTCTTGTTGATGCCTATTGGTCCGTACATCACCACTACATCACAAAATACGTCATGAACATATGCAACATTTATCTTTAAAAAAAATCCCACCTTTTTTTTCTCTGCACCGTGTTACATAATGTTATGTGTCTTACCGTTCATTATCATTGTTATGTATACCTGTCTACAGTAGTGTCACATTTTTACACATAACGTCTGACTGCCTTTCGATGCATAAAAGTAAATGCAACGTCAGAAATTTGTCAGACAGAAACATTTTGCATGAAACATGTGATGCTGTTGTGATTAAATACAGGTAGTAAAATTGTCTATTGTTTTCTATTTTCTACTTAATTTTACCATGGACGTACTACACATGGACATGCATCGCTCCCTAATTGATTCATGCGACTTTGTATTTCAATGATACCTCAATAACCTGTGTATATCTTTCCTCTCTTCAAATAAGGTCCGGCACCAATTTTTCAAGATAACAAGATAAGAGAATTGTGATAAAGGTCAATTTCTATGTGCAGAACATAATAATAAATACATTCATATTTTCACTTGAATGTGAAGTTAAAGATTGGGTTTCAGAAAAAAAATATTATGCATACCGCATTACCATTGATCTCAATTGATCTCAAGGTTCCGAACAATATTATGTCATAATTTAGTTCAAGACCGGTTCATTAAATGATTTTCTATCTGCTCCCCAGTCTCTCATGTGTGAGAAGAACTGAGCGAAATAGTGATTTTGGGTATTCTACGTTACAGTTCCTTGTAGTTTCTTCTTCACTTGTCCTTTTTACCATTTGTGCGTAATGGCGTGTATTCTATCATACAAAATTTAGCAGATCATTCTTCACTTGTCCTATTTACCATTTGCGCGTTATGGCAAACGTATTCACATTTGCTCATTCCGTTTTGTCTGGCTCGTATCATCTATCATCCTTTGTAACCAATTATCTATCTTATTGAAAATGCATCTGACTCTAAATATGTACATATAATCAAGCAGCGACGGATCTCCCACTTCAAAGATCGGTTCGATGAAACAGAAGGTCCATGTGTAGCAGTCCATGGTTTTAATTCTTCCATAACCATAAAACCATAGAATATTACTCCCACATACTCTTTGCCTCGGTGCACGGGATAGTACCGTGGAACACAGCTTTACAAACTGCACAGCTGGCAAATTGGCATTTTGGACACAGAACCAAGTCAGAATCCTTGTCTTTGATGACGGGACGATTGCACCTTTCACGAGGACAAATGCAAGTAACATCTTTCTTCACGGTATATTTAGGTCGATGTTTAACTGCACGCCTGAACTTCTTGTATAAGCTTGGACAAACAATTTGTTTGACCTGTGTGGAATGAAATAAATAAAAAAAGCAGAAGCAGAAGAAGAAGAAGAACAAGAAGAAGAACAAGAAAAAAAAGAAGAAGAAGAAAAAGAGAAGAAGGCGGAGGAGGAGGAGAAGAAGAAGGAGGAGGAGCAGGAGGAGAAGAAGAAGAAGATGAAGAAGACAAGAAAAATTAGAGTTGTTTGACTTTTTCACACCTGATAGTATGTCTCCGCACACTCACGCCAATATCACATTAAATTGCAATGCCTTATACATTTATGTAGCTCATCTGATTAGTGCCTCTCATGTTACCATGGTAACAAAGTGAAGTCAGATGTATACTAGGCTTTGTGACATTGGCCCTTTGGCCTTTCAACTCCAAAATGAATTCAGTTCATTTATACATCATAATACACACATCGCCTAAGTTTGATTAAATTATGATTAGCGGTTTTTTGTGGGAAGAGCTGAAATCACACATGTACAAGGCCCCGTGACCTTTGACCTTTCAACTCTTAAACTAATCGGTTCATTTTTTGCCTTATAATTCATAATTGGGATTAAGTTTATTGACATCTGATCATCTGGTCTTAAGCTATCGTGGTAACGAAACAAAATTCGACAAGGCCTTATGGCCTGTGACAATTCAACTCCAAAACGTATAAATTCATTGTTACGTCATAGCTACATACTTGAACCAAGTTTCATTAAAGGCAGGGGATCTCTTTTGCATGCCTAAAAATTAACATTGTGAAAATGCAATGACATTGAGAAGAAAATGCCATCTGGGAACCTTCAGCAAAATATAGAAGCTAAAAACTCAGTTTTAGTGGAATTATAGTGACCGTTAGACTCTGATTTGAATTTTTTTCTCGCGAGGAAAAAATTCCTACCATAGAATCGTACACTAAACGGCTATTGTTTGTCTTTCGCACTTTTCAAATTCAAGAAGAAGAAGAAGAAGAAGAAATAGTGATAAACACTATGTTGTAGACTATTCTTAATCATTCACCTGGGCTGGTACTGCTGGAAGGTTACAACTTCTCACTGGACATCTCAACAACAAAACCTTGCTGTATCCAAATCGGGTCAGCGGGTCATTAAAATTTCTAATGGTGTTCTCAAAGTGTGCCTTCAGGCATGCCTTACAGAAGATGTGCGCACAACCACGGTACTTCACAGAATGTTTACCAATCTTGTCTTTGTTGCACAGGATACATGTGAATATTTCGTGTGCTAGATCAAAAACAAAGCAAAGACAAAAACAAAATGTCACACTGTACATAAACTTAATTATTTAAATATGACATACAAAAGTGTCTGTTATTACTTATTTCTATTTCAATTCAATTTATTTTTCTCAAAATAATGAAATTTGTAAGAATGAACATAAAATGATAACGAAATAGTAAAGTAATGAAAGATAATACTTTAAAAATACAGCAAATAAATTAATTTCCTAATCAATATCACACAGAAGATTGAAATCAAGGCAAATATGATGGATAGTAGCAGGTAGAGGTTGCAGTGGTAGTAGTAGTAGGAGTAATAGTGGTGGTGTTAGTACTGGTAGTGATAGTGGTGGTGGTGGTAGTGGTGGTTGTGGTGGTGATAGTAGTAATAGTAGTTCTTGTAGTAAGAGTATGCCTAATAGTAATGGAAGTGCACGTGTGTCATGGTAGTAGTGATTGTTGTAGTTGTAATAGTAGTAGATATGCAGTACTTTGTAACAATTTATAACTATGTTCGTATTTTACTTTAAACTACTTTTATGATAATTGTATGTTTATATCTTATTTTATTGTATTAATGAACCAGGGCTTCGTGGTAGACCATTCTATATATACATATTGTACTGAACGAACCACCCTTTAACTTTTTAATATGTGAAATAATAAATAAAATAAACAAACCTACATAAAACAGAATTTGTACAGTAACGCTAGTGCATGCAAAATGAATGACCGCATGCACACCAGGAAGTCAAATTAAATGATGAATATAAATGCCCAATATTAACAACAACAACAACAAAAATATTGAAAACTTATAAATGTGCATGCGTCATATTATTTTGTCTCATATGTTGGGCAACCAAACATTCGACGATGTCATGCATTTTACTGGTTTTTGTTGGCATTCTATTGGAGGATAGTTTCTGAAGACATAATGAATTACTTACATTTACCCATCCTGCAAGGGGTGACTCCGTGGAACGCTGTTTTACAAAATGCACATGCCGCAAACTGACAAACTGGACAATGGGCTAGGTTGCTGTCTTGGTCTTTGACAACAAGAGTGTTGCATCCCTTGTAAGGACAGGTCACCACATAGTCTGTGTTCTTGAGAGAGTCGTCCCAGTAGAGATTTTCATCGTAACACTGGTACAAGGGTGGAGCTACAAGTTCTTTGACCTGTTCATACAGTAAGTAGAGATAGCAGTACAGGTAATTAGATTTTACATTCGGTTTTGTCCTCGAAAACAGAGGTGGCCGGATTTACCTCAGACTCACAGAAATTGCCCTTACCCTCTTCCCACACTTTTCACTATTCGGTGCATCCTCCTCCTCCTCCTCCTCAACCTAACTCTAATCTCCTCCATCACTTGCTTTTTTCCATGTCTCCCAGGGTCACTCCCTTCCACTTTGACCCATTGACCATTGTCCTTCTCAAATCCTGATCAGCATCCCTCAACACGTGTTCACACCAACATACCCCAGTCACCTTCGCCATCTGATCAACCACTTCTTCCAAATCCACATCTGCATCAAAACTTCAGTATTCTTCCTGTCCATTAGTTTCACACCTCACATCCCTCTCATCATCGCTCTCTCAGTCTTCAGAATGATGCACATCTTGTTTTCAATCAAACACCATGTCTCACAAAACTTTTATAAACCATTCTTTTCATCTTCAGGGTAGCCCCTTTTCAAATAAAACAACTCTCAACATTCCCTACACTTCACCCATCCCAATCTTGCCCTCGCTGTCACAGCTGCCCTAAGCCCTGCACTGACACTCACCCGTCCACCAAGTACTAGAACTTTTGCCATTTCCACCTCATCACACAACGTTTCCATCTGTGCCATTCCCCTTTCTGGTCTTTTTCAAATTTTCCACAAACAAAATCCCTTTCCAACCTAGGAGTCATCCTCTTCATCTTTGTGCATCTCCCATGCATCCATTTCCTACATTTTCTGACACAACACTAACTTTGCTCTTACCCTCATTCCACCATGGATCTACCTTACTCACTGATACTTCTACCTCTGCTCCACTCACCTTCAATTTTGTCTTCCAAATCCTTGCTCTCTAAAGCCACCTTTCATTTCGAAAACCTTTCTTTCAGTCCATCCATTGTCGCACTCATCAGAACCAAGCCATCAGCATTCAGCATCTCGTTCATCAACCATTCTCTTGCACTCTCAGTGACCACATTAATCACAATCGCAAAAATCGGTGGCGACAACACAGAACCTTGATGCATATCCACTTTCACCTCAAACTCCTCTGACAACTCAGACCCAACTCTAACTCTTGTCTTTGCTCTTTCATACAAACCCATGATCGCTCTAACCATTGCCTCTGGTATACCCCTTGTTCTCATCGCCCACTCCATCACTTAATTTCCTCGG
>JZLH01S0134870.1:124958-139916 GCA_001188425.1 Eucidaris tribuloides
TGAAAATTAAACAATAAACCAGTTTGTAAAATTGTAATTATTACAACTTACGCTTGTAAAGGACGAATTTCATTTAAACGAAACTTGTGTATGAAGTCATAAAAGAAAATTGATAGATCAACGTAAAAAGTAGGCGATAAATCATGCATGCACGAGATGCCTCTCCAGGAATGTGCAGGTGATGGTATTCCTTTCCACATAATATACCACAAACAATAGGCCGCTTCGGTAATTTATTCAAATTTATGAATACTTTATTTTGCAGCCTAGTGACGGGATATTATATCCTGATATGAAACTAATGTGTGCTACAAACTATGGCATATGGTGCCAAACAATGAGTTTATATAAGGCTAAAGAAATAATAATAATAAAAAAAACAGCGTCTTGTTACTCAGAGAGCCATGGAAAGACAGGCGCTAAATGCATAAATACGAGACAGACGTAAAACCTCAGACATACGCATGAACCCAAATCAAAGATACCATTGAGAAAATTAACTACATTGAATGGAGGCGGTCAGGGCATATCGCCAGGATAACAGATAATTTGCATTTCAATGCAGTGGCAAATCCTGTTCACCGCACAAGAGGAAATTGGCCTTTGGTTCTAATCTCGTCGTATATATGTCTCTGACGTCACAATGCTTTTCATGGCCTGCACCTTATGAATATCAATGCGCACCATTGTGCTCACAGCGTTCGATTTGTGTGAGGTGGACGTTTGTGTTTCTGGGCAGATTCAGATATTATTAACCAGTTAAAAAGATTTCTTGTCTGTTACTGTGACGACATCTCTTGATTTGATTCACTTTTCAAATTACATGAGACAACATCCATCTAATCCATGTCCACTACCATCCCACACCAAAAACATGGTGATAACTATGTGGCAAATCAAATGTTTTCCCACCATATATTGTGTGAACCACGTGTAAAGATCCCTGCCCATGTTACGTCTGACAATTAGGTTTATGACGTCATAATACAGTGTCCGAATTGTGTAGGCTGGGCGTTAGCGTTTCTGGGTAGATTAAGGTATTAAACGTATTTCTTGTGACGGTATCTCTTGATTTGATTCACTCTTCACATTGCAAGAGGCAACAGCCATCAAACACACGTTTTTATCTTAGCAGCTGTAAGTCCGATGGCAACCAAACTTGGGTGATAGATGCACCATAGGTACCATCATGTTGTGGTGCTGTAAGAAGTTATGTGTTAAGGTCAAAGGTTATTTGAGGTCATATGTTATTTGCTATGATTATGGATTTATGGAATATGCAAGACATTTTAATAAGGGGCCAAGTGAAAAGTGAAAAGTATTGTCACCAATTCCGTGTTTATTTGTATGGAGAGTGGATTGAGTTTTGTGGTGTTCTAATGCTTTTCATTGAAATGTTAAGTGTTGTTTTTATATTTTATTTGGTATATTGAGTGTGATTTAAATGGGTAATTGTGACGTTATTGTTGTGTATGAGTTTCCTTAAGATTCCTGAAAGTTTTTCCAACAAGCATACATTCATTCAGCTGAATCAACTTCTCTTCAACACAGTTTGAATCAGTCTCTCCAAAACATTGCTAAAAACAAGAAAGACTATTCTTCATCACCTCAAAAACGCGAGAACACACCTTTGACACTCATGTATGACCACTTCACGGTCAATGCACTCCATGCATCCTGTATTCAAAATAAGGAATTTGCCATTAATTGACAATGACACTTAATATTTGCAGCTTTTAACTTTTTACTCGATCCTTATTAAAATGTCTTGCATATTCCATGAAACCATAATCATGGCAAATATGAGGTATCATTGTAACGAAAAATAGACAGGCTTTTTAATGATACGACTATCAAAAATTATGCTTTAATACCAAGAGAGATATTAACGCTCAAATTTGAGGTGCAGATTTTTTTTTGGGGGGGGGGAGTTTATTACGCATTGCGTAACTTTCTTGTTTAAGGCACGCACTTAATAATCATCTTGAAATACAATTTGTTCAGGGCTTCATTCTCACCCTTATCGAAGACACTTAGGGCATGGGGGATTTTATAGCTCACATTTTATAAAACTGTGGTCATTATTAACTTGTGTCTTTAAAGATTTTTTTTTATATTACATGAATAAAATTGAACAAGATAAAAAAAAACGTCTACCTTCAAACCCTTGGTCTCAAAAGCCACCTTCCATTTCCATTTTTTCCATCAGCCGGCTTTCGTCTCACTCATCACAACCAAGGCGCAAATCCGCGAAGAATGTTTTTCATGTGGGGGAGGGGCACAACAATAGGGTGCCCCCCCCCCCCATTGAATAGAAGTCCTGCGTGGATTTGCGCCGCTGATCACAACCAAGTCATCGGCATAGCATCTCGTAGAAGAAAAACCTTCTCTTGCACTCTCCATAACCGCGTCAATCATAATCGCGAACATCAGTGGCTTGCTGCACACCCACTTTCGCCTCAAACTCCTCAGACAACTCTGACCCAACTCTATAGTCTTAGCTCCTTCATACAAACTCATCATCACCGCTCTAACCATTGCTTCCGGTATTCTCGCCCACTCTATCACTTTCTTCAAAACCTTCACAAGATCAACAAACACATGTACAACTTCTACCTCTCAGCTCGACATTCCTCTTGCAGTCTCCTCAGAATAAACACTGCATCTATCATTCCTTTCCCTGGCATAAAACCAAATTGAACCTATATTTTCACTATTCTCTGGAGATTTTTTTTTTCAAAAAAAAGCAACTTCATCCGCACGCACATCTCATTGCATCCCCTTTTCTTTTGAAAATTGGGACCACCACATTCGGTGCCCACTCATCTGGCATCCCTCTTCCATCCAACACTCTCTGATACAGCTCCATCTCACCACTCGCACTATCATCTCAACAATCACACCCGAGGGTCCAATAACCTTGCTGCTTTCATTTCCCCCATACTTTCACAGCTTCTTCCCGACTAACCCTCTCAACCCTCCTTTCCACCACGTCAGGTTTTACCCTGTGATCTCACGCGTTCTTCTCGTTCATGATTCTATCCATATGTGCTCTTTCGAAATCTAACTCTTTCTTAAGCTCTACTTTTCATCGATTCTTCTCATATCTGTCCCCTTCTCCATGCCATTCATCTTTTCTTATTGCCTTCACTAGCTTAACACCCCGTTTGGTTCCACATTCATCGAAGATAGCTCCCTCTCAGCCTCCTCTTCGGAGCTTTCGTCACTAGTTTCTTCTTTAAATTCATGTTTTTGTACTTAGCTTTACTTTCCACAAATGTTGTAGGTGATCATGTCCCCCTATTTATTCATGGAACTAAAGCTGAACAAGTCTGTGTATATAAATACTAAGGCACAACCATATAGTCGAATTTGGACTGGTCACAATATGCCACTAATATCCAGAAGAAAATAAATCAACGGTTGTGTTTCCTTAGACAGCTTAAGAAAGTTAATGTAGACCGTACCCTCCATGTTTTGTTCTATAAATCTATCATTCCTTCAGTTATTACCTTCAATATCGTCTGTTATTTTGGTAATCGTACTTATCTGAACAAGAAAATAATTCAAATTCAAATTCACATTTATTTTCCAATAAAAATCCATATAAAATATTAAAACAATGTGAAGTAGCAGGTAACACCTTTAAAAAGCAAAACTGTGTGGGCAAGGGCACCTTTAAGAAGGTAACAAAATTAATAGGACATAAACTTACACATAAAACATAGAAAAACATGGAATGCAATGATAAATAATAAGTGGACCTGCTATATTAATTGCATGATAATGAACAGTATAACGATAAATAAACGTAGAAACAATAGTAAAAGCAATGAATTTGAAACAGTCCTGAAATTATCAGAAATATAAAACACTACAATTGCACACATTAATGAGATGATTCACTGGCGTCGCCACGAAGGACTATCCATCGCTATTGGGGAGGAGGTGCTTTTTCAGGTACTAACCGACAAAGTGTATGACCAGTGTGCATATTCTTACGTTTGACTGAGTACACAACAAAAATGGCGAAATTGGCCATTTTAACATCTTTTGAATACTTATTTCAATTAAATTCCACGGCAAACATGTCTTGAAATGTATGAATGATTTTTTAAAGTCATATTCATTATGTCATGGTTGAGTGAACACGAAGTAATCACCAAAATACCATATTTTTATGTTTTCGAAAAATATTGCATTAATTTTAAACAGAAAAAAAGTTGGATAGTGATATTCATTTCTTTGGTTTACTGATACATGCCTATAAATGATCCCATAGCATTTAATTTACGATTTCACGCCTCACTAAGCACAAAGGTCCGGAAGTGCATTTTACCCCCTCATGGCCTAATATTAAATATTTTTGCTGCAAGTTACGTACATCATCATCCTTGGCAAGGTTGCCCGATTCATTTTGATAAAAAGTTTGATGCGTCACACTTCAGTGAACAGGAAATATGAGTAAACTATGAAAATTAGCTGAAATTTTAACGTCATGTAATTTATGCAGGTGGCATAATAAACCACTTTGAAGTGTGATCTATGATTACAGATGATCATTTAATGCTCTGTGTGAAATTTCATGAGAATTGTCGTGGTTGAAGGTTCCACAAAAGTGTAAAAAAAAACAATGTTTAAGTCGTCTAAAATAGTGACATCGCTCATTATATGGGGAGACGATGAGGCTACGAGTAGGCAGAAGCTACGCTGAGACATGAAAATCATCAGAGATATGGTAGCGTTACCTGATGCCCTTCTTGAGACGTTTAAAGCATTATCTAATATTCAACTTTCCGCGGCAATCAGCGGAAGTGTTACCGTACCTCCGATGATTCTATGTCTGAACGTAGCTTCAATCTATTCGTGGCCGCATGGGCTCCCCATAATATGAGCGATATCACTATTTTAGACGATTTAAACGTGGACATTTTATACACTATTTTGCACTCATTCAACCGCGACAATTCTCATGAAATTTCACACAGATCATTATATGATCATCTGCAATCATAGACCACACTTCAAAATGTTTTGTATGCCACCTGCATAAAACACACGACGTTAAAATTTCAGCTAATTTTCATAATTTACTCATATCTTCTGTTCATTGTAGTGTGACATATCAAACTTTGTATCAAAATGGAATGGGGTAACACTCCAAATGATGATAATATGCGTAACTTGCAGAAAAACATTTAATTCTAGGCCATAAGGGGTAAACTGCATTTCCCGACCTTTGTGCTTAGTGAAACGTGAAATTGTGAATAAAATGCTACGGGATCATTAGGCAGGCATCGGTCAAACAAGAAAGTGAGTATCATTATCCAGCTGTTTTTTTTTTCTGGTTAAGATTAATGCAAAATTTTTCAAAAACTTAGAAATATGGTATTTCGGGCTTTTAATCCGTGTTCACTCGACCGTGACATAATGGATATGGTTAAAAAATCATTCATACGTTTAAAAACATGCTTGCTGTAGAATTTAATGAAAATAAGCATTCAAAACATGTTAGAATGACCAATTTCTCCATTTTTGTTGTGTGTTCAGTCAATCGTGAAAATATGCACACTAGTCATACACTTTGTCGGCCAGTACCTGAAAAGCACCTTGCATGCCCTCATGTGAAAAAAAAATGTTAAATCTATCCGTGCATCATTAACTCAAAGTCATGAAATTAGGCATGTGAACTTTGAAAAGTGACCATTTTCCCTCTAAATCGTGCTCACTGGAGCGTGAAGAGATGTATACCTCTAAATTTCTCACGAAAGGTAGCTAATAAGTACAGTAACATGTGTACCTGATTCTAGTTTGTCAAATTTCCTGCTTTAGAAATTACAATCACTTGTTTTAGGGGGAACTTACTTTTTGTGTAGTGTTTTATGTAACCAAGCATTTTGAATATTACCCTGATTGTTTGTAGTTTGCATTCCTATTATGTCATGTAATTTGTTATTCCAGTGGACTACGAATTTAGATTTAATGGACAATAAATAAATTCAATTTAATTCAAATGTATCTCCTCTATCCCTCCTACCTTTTTTTGTCCCGGAATTTCATCACATGCCTGTAAAACTCCTGCTTTAAAACACCTCTACAACAGTTGTAGGGGTGTTTTAAAGCAGGAGTTTTACAGGCATGTGATGAAATTTGCGGGACAAACAAAGGTAGGGGGTAACACAGTTACCGTGGCGCGTCAGAATGAAACTGAAACTTGAGCCAGTCCTATTTTCCATATCCACACCAGCCAGCCTGTAACTCCCCCGGAATCTATTTTCAAAAACTTCCTCTCTCCTTAACCTACCACTAAAAAGGCAGTCTCTGTCTCTTTTTCCTGACCTTAAAGTTACCCTGTACTTGTCATCCCTCACCCTGCTCACAGTCCAAGTATTTGCCACACATAGCTTCTTTTTATCACAAAACTTTATCAACATTCTTCCTTCTATCTTCCCAAATCCATATCCATTGTATACCTTCAAAACTATCCGTCCATTTCCCTACATGTCCATTAAATCCCTACACTCTGAACATCCCACTAGCTTGCCATCGTATCATAAACCTTCTTTTCCGCACAGGCTTTCTCACTTTGTGGGTACATAACCACATATGACTCTCACAACCTGTTTCTCAAAAACCATCACGATCGATATCATTCTGTCACTCCTTTTCACCTCTGCCACCTCACACCGTTCCTCCTACACCAGAACCCCCACACCTCCAATTCCATCACAATTTCCCGCCCACCACAACTTATACCTTCTTCAAGCAACCCCATCATCCTAGCTCCCTCCCCACTCCATCTCACCCCTTGAACACAGCGCAGTACAGGAACATCGAAAAACACGCTGTGTCTCATGTATTATGTTGTCTTGCTTCATTGATATGTTAATGTCATACATGTGCACAAATTTCAAACTGTATTTTATAAATGTAGTATTCTGTTGTCTTTGTTGCATTTACTCGAGAAATTCAAATGTATAAGAGAACATAAATTCAGTTTTAATCATGACATATTGCACATTGTATAATTATTTAGTACAAAATGTACTGAAAATGCCTCGAGGAAATTATTATTTTTTCTGACAATATTCACGATTTCTTACTCAATGAACTGCCTCATCAAGATTATAACAATGCACCCATGATAAACCTATTCACATGGCATACTTTCAACTTTAATCTTTCAAAATAAATTTACAAACACCCGATTACGATAATTTTATTTAAAACTTTTAGCAAAACCAGTGCATCACTTTATACTTGATATGAATCAAGGCATTTTTTAGCCTCTTTTTATTCCCTGGAATCATGATAAAATCATCCTACAATCTGAACCTTACTAATGGTTAACCAAAGTCTTAGAGGAGATATTTGTATCTAAGCAAGGGCGTAGGCTGGGGGTGCACTGGGTGCACGTGCACCCCCCCCCCCCGCAGAGCCAAAGGAGTTCCGCCCCTGGCAAAAAAAAAACGAATTTTGCACCACTTTTTCTGCTTTCAATGCCTGATTTACTCAACTTTAGTTCCACCTCCCTAAGATGTGCACCTCCCCATGTCAATTTAGTTCCACCTCGCCAAGATGTGCACCTCCCCGCGCCCAAACCAACCTACGCCCCTGTCTAAGCTGATATTATTTTCAAATAAGCACTGTGGCATTTATGGCAGGACATAATAATTCAAAACTGCAAATACGTAAAGGGAATAAATCAAAAGCTATAAAGATAATAAACAGATTTTTGAAAAAAGCGTGAAAAAATAACTAGTACTGGAGCAAGTATTCTATTATTATTTATATCCCTCTATGAATATTCATGAGCATTTTCTAAATCGCAATTGGTTAATTGATCCTAATACGATCAAAAATAATTTCACTAGAAATTAAAAATCCTCGCCACAGCTCCCGTATATTTTTCACTATTTTTGTCTCGGCAGCACTGCGCATACTGCCCATGCTCATAACCCGAAATCAAATTGGCGTCTCATTCAGCGCGAAACTCAAAATGACAATTTTAGTATACTAATTACCATGTTATTTTTATTTTAATGTTATTTTTAACATTTCATTGGTGTTACAATGAAGATTATACGTTGACCCTTCGGATTATTAGCGCCTATTTATGAATCATAAATTGAAATGCGGAAAATTTACAACAACAAAAATCAACTCGCATCGCGTACGGCTGCAGCTTACTACGCCAGCCCGCAGGCAACGTGTGCGGGCTGCGCACATACTGCACTGCACAGCAAATTTTCCGTTTCGGAAGCAGACTGCGATAATACTCATTAATAGCACTACTCTTTAGAGTTCGCTAAGCATTATTTTTCAAGTTTATTAAGTGGAAGGAATATAAAACAAATATACTAAGCATTAAGTTCGAAAGTATAGTGAAATTATCTATCTCCGGAAAAATATCACTATGCCAGTCCCTCCTCAGATAGATAATTTCCACTATATAAACTTTCTCACAGCTTGGTATATTTATATAATATAGTCACTTACTTAAAATGCATTCTGAAAGACCGTAATATATATATGTTAATTTCTATATGTCAAGTATTCGAACAAGTTGGAGGGGATAACAATAAATAATAAAGGACAAACATCAAGTCAATATGAAGAGTTTGGTCGCAAAATGGGTTAACTCCACTTTGGTTAGCCTGGAGAAAAACGCATTTCTTTGCCAGAGTTTGTACAAACTTCTATGGAAATATTAAAGTTAAACCCGAGATTTCTTGTACTTGCTTGTGGAAATTGGCTTCAATTTTCATACTATCGCTAGATACGTAGGAAAAACATGTGTCGATGTTAATAACTCAATTTTGGTGGAAAATGGGGTTAAACTGTTTTGCAATCAGACTCTTCATTTATAAATGTGTCAATTTTGAAGGTTAAAATAAATTTATGTGAAAATTTCTTGGCAAATTGCAGTATCTACACTCTACTTACATGGATTTGGGAATAAATACTCCTGTGAATAAATATGCAAGAGATAAAATAATCAAAACATTACCAAATCATTTCCCTGAACACGTTGCACTGATACGGTTATTCACATTAATAAATGTAAAAACACTATCATTTTGATGGAAATAATACAACGCATTAACAAGAGAACTTTTGTGTCTTTCATTATATCTTAATACCAGGACTTAATTCTAAAATATGAATTATTTTATTTATATCATGAAGTTATTAGGCAGTACCGTCTATAAAGATAAATCTGACTGAAAACAAAACAGAACCATACTTTATTAATAAAACTACACACTATGTTTTGTCAAAATGAATCCCTCTTTTTAAAACTTGTAGAACATCAATAACATGAATAGCAGAAAGGGGAAGACAGGTGGTTAGCATTAACCAAATCAATGTAAACCTGTAATAAAATTGACAATTTGTCCAAGGTTGTTTACATCAACGATACAATTACTTCTACTACTACTACTACTACTACTACTACTACTACTACTACTACTACTACTGCTACTACTACTACTACTACTACATTTCCTACTACTACTACTAGCGAATAATTTTCTTTGTATCGCATCACAATAAGCCAATTTGTAGTTAGCAGACGTTTCAAATGACCCCACAATACCACGTACATTCGAAGAGTGGACAGCTTTTATAATGAGGCTTCTGCGATCAACCATTCCCGAAGTAATGGCCTTATATTTCTTATTTAACATTCTGTTGAAAACATCTTCACCTGTACATTCCTGAATATGCATGTCGTGCATATGTGATTAATCACATGATTTCCACATTCAGCTTTCCAGTGTTAGAGAAGTGTTCTCCCAAATGACCGTTGTTTAGCCCATGCACAAATTGTAACACAAATAGCTTATTCGCAATGCAAATATGATGTGCATATGCGTTGCAGTTTTCTTGCATTGAACTGTATAGAATTTTAAACTGAATATTAATCCGACATGAGATATCTCGTCTCGAGGTTTATCAGAAATGCGAGGAAGAGAGAGAGAGAGAGAGAGAGAGAGAGAGAGAGAGAGAGAGAGAGAGAGAGAGAGAGAAGAGAGAAGAAGAAGAAGAAGAAGAAGAAGAAGAAGAAGAAGAAGAAGAAGAAGAAGAAGAAGAAGAAGAAAACTAACAATTCTGGTTGATTTATACCCCTTCAAACCATACCCCGTCACTGTGGAAATATTCAATAACACAATATGCCCTCATACGAATAATCAAGTTCGGACATGGTCCCGGTAATCACTATGCAGACGGGAGTGTGTGTTTGGATCGCCCCAGCGGGTATAACTTCCCCCACAGATCCAGCAGAAGCTGCGGCGACATTTAGTACATGCCATGTTGTTACAGCCACTGATTTTCTGAGACAAAAAAATAAGTGTATATGTCATTGGAATACAAGACAAATCAAAGAGTGATCGATATGAGCTTTATTAATATAATTGATGCAATTTACAATTTTACAAATTAACAATATACAATTCTTAATACTATATATCTGATCCCATGTTCCATTCTTGAATTATCGTGGTAACGAGCCTAAATCAGATATGTATGACGCATCGCCCTTATACTTTTGACCTTACAACTCCAAAATCTGATCAGTTCATTGGTGGATGCCTTATAACACATACTTCACCCAAGTTACATCAAAATCCAACGAGCCATTCTTAAATTATCCTGGTAACGAACCAAAATCAGACATATTTTATTTTTAGGCCCTGTGACCTTTGAGATTTCAACTCAAGAATATAATGAAATCATTGTTGCCCTTAAAGCACGTTCTTGGTCCTACTAACATCAAAATCCGATGAGCTGTTAACGTAATAGACTAACATTGTGGAGCTTCAAATAATTTAAAAAAAAACCCTGTCAAACCTTGCTATCTGAGCTACATACAGGTAGTAGTGTTTGAATGGACAAGTAAACACCCTAGAATACAAAAGTTTGGAAATTTATGCTGCTACTAGCAAGATGTGAATGAATAAACAATTGATATTCAGGGTGAGTAAAAAAAAATAGCCAAGATCCACACACAGTAAGTCGATGGCAGGAAATGGGCAAGTGAATCCGGTCAACACACGATTTTCACTTTTTTGAAGCATTAAATAATCATTTTGAAATATAATTTTTTCAGGGCTTTAATTAAGACCTTATCAAAGACACTTGGAGCATGGAGGATTATGTAGCTCACATTTTTTAACTGTGGTAAATGTTGGCCAGTGGCTTTAAGTCATCGCGTTAACAAGAACCGGTAACAGACGCTCCTGCATATTTTGTGTTATTTAAATAAAATTGAAATTTATTTTGACAATTTCTGCCCCCTCCTTTGTTAAAAAAATCCTAAACAACTATAACACCGCACTACACAGGGCTTACTTCAATGGGTCTTCTGCAGTATGGACATGGTTTACTGTTCTTCAACATCCATTCCCTACTACTGCAGTCCTCCACAACTTCCTTGATCGTACTCTTGCCCATATCTCTTGTCAAGTTGAGATCTTCTCTCTGGACTTCCGCTTTCATACTCCTCCAACAATTCCGAAATATTATCTGGATATATGAGTTAATGAATGAATAAATCAATAAATTGAATAAATAAGTAAACAAAATAAAATAAATGGATGATCAAATGAATAAATATCAAGCAATCAAACATGTATGAATGAAAAAACAAATTATCAATTGAATGAATAAATATATAATGAAATCAACATAGATTAATACCTGTATTGACTAATGTGATTACAGTGAAAATTGAGCGGAATCCTTCACTGAAATCTCCTGACTGATCGCAGATTGGCTAACCATAACTGTTTTCATAAGGTTTGATTGAATGATCCAATAAGATTACTATTTCATACCTGGTACTCCGAAAGAGAAAAAAAGGAAGAAATGGGGACGAATTGGATGAACATTTTACAAGAAAAATTAAGCTATGCGTAATATATCTTATCTGCATCTCGGGTTCAAACATGAAATTATTAGATTTTTCGCCAAATCTGCCGATGTATAATGGTGAAAGATTAATGAACTTTGAACCAAATATTTGTTCTGCCTATAACTTCAGTAAGGGGCTCTCATTTTCTATAATTTGGGTGTTAGGTGAAAAAACAAATGGCAAATAACTTGATCTAGTAAAGAGGTTAACATGGGTCAAAAGTCATCAACGTTGTCCTACGATGCTATTTTCTGCCTATAACTTCAGTAATAGTGGAGCAGATAACTGAAAAATCGTTCAAATTGTGATAAAAGCATTAAAATTGGTATGTAGAGTCATTTTGGGCCAACTATTACGAAAAGTACGCGGGCCACGCGAAATTCCACAATGGCAGCCATTTTTTCGTAATCATTCAAAATGGCCGCCAGAATTAGTATTTCCATTATAAAAATGCACCCCCTTGGTCAATTTTGATGATTTTTGTGCCAAAATATATGTTTTGCATTCCGTTAAATCCAAAAAGAATCATATCAGACGCTATAATCACTTCTTTCTATCATTTACAACGAAAAATGCATAAAAATATGACTTTTCAAATACAGAAATGTTTATTGATTAAAATTCCGCACAAAAGTGGGAAAGCCGTTATATTCAACCAATTCATCTTTTAAATGTTGTATGCAAGTAGTAAAAGAAGCTGTTGTAAGAAGAAACTAATAGTTTGACAATCGATGGGTATGCCTCTGCAAACCGCACTCCCACACAATCAGGCAGAAATCGAAAAGCCACATGTTATATACCCAATCTGATCATTAATTCTAAAGAAGTTACCATGACAATGAGACTTAATTAGACATGTAAAAAAGGTCCTTGTGACTCTTGACCTTTGACCTTTCAACTCCAAAATTTAGGTAGTCAATTGGTTCCTCATACTACTACTTCGACAAGTTACAACAAAATCTGATAAGCCTAATTTCTCAAGCAATCATTGTAACGAGCTAAAATCAGCCATTTTGAGGCCCCGTGACCTTTGACCTGTGACACTTCAACTCCTCAATCTAAATATTTTTTTTATCAGTGACTCATAGTAAACATTTGACCAAAGTTACATTCAAATCCAATATGTTGTTCTTCAGTTTAATATTGTGGTAACAAGTTAAAATCAGGCCTTGTGACTTTTTTGACCTTTTAACTTCTAACTGGCTCCAAAACCTAATAACTTCATCGGTGCCTCATTTTACATGCTTGACCAAAATTAAACCATTCTTTAGTTATGAACCAAATTAGACATGAATTAGGCTCTGTGTCCTTTGGCCTCCTGACCTTTCAACTTAAAAATCTGATCAGTTCATCTTTGCATTGTAGATCATAACTCACCCCAGTTTGATTAAAATCTAATCACTGGTTCTTCAGTTATCGCGGAAACTAGAACTGGCAATGGATGGACTGACAGATATCCCCAAAACAAGATATCTCCGGCTGCTTTTAGTTCTAAAAATATGTTATTTAACAATATCTAAGTCATGTTGCGATTTCGATAAGAAGTTTATGGACACTAGCAAACAAAACTGGGAGTTTAACAGAAATGCCAACCTCTAAGCATCATATTAACAATTATACAATAATGAAAATGAGCAATATTTGCATCTACTACATGGGCTTGCTTATGCAAAGTAAGTACAAATATAAGTAAAAACATCAGTTTGATAGGATTTCATAGTTCCTTTGTTTATCAATTTATTCTCGGGAGTTATAAAAAAAAAAACTAATCAGAGAAATTACTTCTGGTGTTGTGTCGCAACTGTACAAACACTGACAAGTTGTCACAAAAGATTAACAGTCATTTCATTTAGTGTATCGCAAAGAAATAGGTAATTTCTTAGAATTACATTCCGTTTAAGTCGACAGTTTTCTGTCAATAGTTCTTTAAATTATTTACAGTCAGCGAATTAATACATGTAGGTGAAATTCTTTGTAGACGCACAAACACAACATCCCCATAAATCTGAATGTGTGTTCTAAATCTTTCAGGAGTGTATTTCCAGCGTTAATTGGATTGTTTTGTTTGATAATCATTGAAATGTTCCCAAATACATATTTTTGTGGCATATTTTCATAAGCAACTATAATGCTTGCTGGTGATCCTACTTACTCCACCTCGCCCTAGTTCTCATATAAGAACTAAATACTATAGAAACTCACATGGTTGGGTGAATTTAGGGTTCTATAACAGCCATTCCACGTAAGGGTCAACATCAAACCAAAAAATTGAAGTGAAGCAAGTGATTTTTTGTCACTTATGATTCAAAAGAGTTATATTGAAACCATCTAAATCTCAAAGATTTTTTAAAATAAAGCATTTGAATTAAAGTTACAGCCTCCTGAACATACATGAACTTTGTGGTAAAAAAGAAGCAGGGTTTGGGGTATAAATCACAAACAGAGAAAATAAATAAAGCTGATATCAACATGTTGCTTTTTCTGCATTCATTAGGTAGCTATTCCAGTAAGTTTGATAAAACATTAAGAATTTTCGAAATGCTTTTCGTATTTCCCAGTATTTCATCATTGAAAACACCCGCGAAATATGTCACGCGAGTCACAAAATAAGGGGATTTTTTAAGATTACTAAAAAACTAGAAAGAGTTTCAGCTGGGTTTGACATGTAAGTGAAGAAGTGGTGGTAGTGTATCAAGAGAAGTATAAACATTTTCATTTGCCCTGCATACCTTGAAGAAAAAACAATCTCAAGAGTGTTATGCGAGTCACGCATACTGTATGTCGGACAAGTCACAACCAGAGTATAGATCAAAAATTGAGAAAGTAAGTGAAGCTGATTGCCTTTATCTGATTTCATTAGGTAAGCTTTTCCAGTCAATTTTGATAAAACATTGATAATTTTTTCAAATGCTTGTCAATATTTTCCCAGAATGCTATTTCATTATGAAAACACTCATAAAATATGTCATGACAAGGTTTAGATCTGACCACATTTCACTGCCAAAACTGTGTAAAATATATTAAAGGGGGCTGAATAT
>JZLH01S0134881.1:2139-9639 GCA_001188425.1 Eucidaris tribuloides
TGGATTTGTCCCAAAATCTAATCAATTCATCCTTGCCTAGTGGTCTACCCTTGGTCCAAGTATCATCAAAATTCCTCCAGCGGTACTTCAGTAATCTTGTTCACAAGAAAGTGTGGACGCACGGACGTACGGACGCACGGACGGCCAATCCGAAAACATAATGCCTCCAGCTCCCTTACAGGGCGGTGGCATAAAAATACTTTGGGTGTAAACCATAAATATTCAAACTGTTGTAACATGTGAAGGACAAAAAAAAATATTATTTTTGAAGACAATTCATGTTGAAATTTTACATCCTAGTTACATTTATTTTGCACTTTCCTTACTTTTGTGATGTGCGACTTTATCAGGGTATAGTGGTGACAGGCCACATATAATAGCTCTCAATAATCATCCCATGAACCATTTGACACCACTACACTAATTTCATCTGCAAGGCTTGTATAATTTGTAGAATTGGAAATTTCTCTATGACAAGTACATTATATGACCTACTGTTATCAGAATGGAAATATCTGTTTGATTTTATTCAATGTCATGTAAAATGCAAAGAAACACAGTACTAAATGCTACATAAATGCAACATTATTATTATTATTATTATCACTATTATTATCACTATTATTATTATGATTATTAGCATCATCATCATCATCATCATTATTACCCCTATTAATAAATAACTTTCATTTCAAATTCTAGAAAATATTTTGAAAACTTACTGCTGTTCCAATGAGTAATGTTTCCCCTACGGTGACTTGAACTTGAAGACCAAAGAGGCAGTTCATACCTTTGACCTGCACAAAATCAGAAAGCAACACTTTCCTAACGAACTGAAATAATTGAAGTTCATGTTCAATATCATTTATTTTCAAACTCTCAGAATACAATCAGTATTATACAGATAGTCTTTATTTGTTCAACAAGTGACAAACATCAAGATTTGCATGACAGAACCCAGGACCATGGGAGAAATTGAAAGAATAATGAAACATCATTTCAAATGCTGTCATTGGCAGGGTAAAACGAAAAGAATACAGAACAAGTAGGTAGTTACATTTAAGTTGTTACATCAGAGATTGTTACAATAGAAACAAGTAAACAAAATACTGCCAGGATCAATACAGTTAACCAATACTACTTTGGAGGGGGCATCTCTACAATGACAGCTTGAATTGAGGGTAACTAACATTCCAAAATAATCAATCTTTATCAAACTAAGGACAGACAGACAAAAAAGGGTAATATGTGACCTCACATACCTTCAACTTATTCATCATCTGTCTATGCAGCTCATATTCCATAAATGGTAGAGCCTGTGAATAAGAAAATATAAAGGTATGCATAAGACACAAGTAGTAAGAAAATACAGCAAATTTACAACAATCTTTAATAGCACATTTTATTTCCTTTTTCTTCTCCTTTTCAGTGTTATTAATGTCAATGAAACAGTACTTTGTGTTTGTAACTTGACACTGGCAAACCTAAAATACAAAATACAACTTTGATTAACATACATTTATTTGGCTACAATTGCATTATCTTTTAGAAAATATCATTCTTTAAATAAAAATATAAAGAGATAAAGGAGGACAAATTAATGTTTCACTATACAGTGCATGATGAAACATTAATTTGTCCTCCTTTTGTGTTTTACACCAATATGATCTAAAATGCATCCATTTTTAAAAAGAAATACAAATGATTGGTGGACACCTGGCATTTTTCTTAAATGCAACTATTTTGCTGGGAACAGCTTATGCCTGAACCTCAAAGTGTAACAATAAGTTTCAATTTAAGAATCACAATCCAACCTCTAAACTCTCCCTTCTTTCACATTTCAGCAAAATATCAACCAAAGGAAATATGATTATAGTTGTTTAGGGTATAAACACCATAAGAGATTGCCACTTACATCACTAATTAGGGCTGCATTTGCTTCTCCTTGGGTCTTCTTTTTGCCACGACATACTCTGTAAATTCAAAATGTAAAACGGTAGAGCTCACATTGTCTGATTCAGTAAAACACATACTAGTAATCGAAAAGGCATAAGGGCTTATGTACAACGTCAAAATGAAATCTGAACTGACACCATCCTTGTCATCACATTTGGTCATCATTATTACCATCATCGTTCATCATCATCATCATCATCATCATCATCATAATCACCACCATTATCATCATCATCATCACCATCATCATCATTACCATAATTATCACTAACACCATCACCTTCATATCATCACCATCCCCACCAACATCACTTTCATCATTATCATCATCATCATCATGGTCATCATCATTAGTATTACCATCACCATCACAATCGTCATCCTTGATTCAGTGCCTCAAATATTGTCACTATTGCTAGTGACAGCTGGTTTATAACTATCATCATCTATCAATATTATTCCCATCACTTTTCTTATCACTATCATCCTAACATCAATTAGTAAGATTCCCCTCTACCTTGCTTGCAGGCAGCACCCCTTTCCTGTGTACTGCAGATACGGTGGTGGTTCTATTGTTGTGAACAGCACATCAGGAACTTTGTGTCTCCTAAAGAAATATAAGGAAACAAAGCACATATTGAAAGCACACATTGTACCTTTCTTATGGGATAAACATTATTCTTAATACAGCAATCTTAAATGTTTGCAGTTGCATGTTAAAAATTGTGGACATTTGATTGAAATTGTACAGCTTTGATGTCTGATGATCAAATGGATAAGTAAACAAGCATGAATATAGAAGTTCTGAAAATTATGCTGCTACTATCAAGATATTCATGATTAACATCACCATTATAATAATTTTATCACTATAGCCTATAACAAAAAATGAGTATGGTAAAACAAGTCACTAACAGATTTTCATCTTTTGAAGCAATTATTGATTGTGTGAAGGGTAATTTTTTCCAGGGTTGATTTTTACACCACACTACAACTTTGATAGTATTTAAAGTCATGTAAATCACTTTTTTTTACCCGAGGTCTCCAAGATTCTGTACTCAAAATATAATTCAAACAGATTGAAAACATTGTTTAGCAGTGCCTTTGAAAAAATTAAAACAACACAAATCAAAATAAAGCACATATTTGTAGGATTCTCAGCATTGCATGGAAACAAAATTTGCTGATTTTGCCCTCATGCACATCAGAATTTCCAGGATCGTCAGTTTGATCTATTTGTTGTTTTACCTTTTTCAATAATTAAAGTGAGACCATGGGACAAACAAAATGTCCTGATTTTCTACTAATTTGAGGGAGTTTGAAGGGGAGTCATTTTCCAGGTTTTCCATAATTGCCAGGCTGGCTGGGAATCCTGATTTGGCAGGTTTATTTCACTTTGGGTAAAAGAAACACAAGGTACAAAGCTCTAACTTACCTGCATATTGCACACTTGGTGAGATTGACAGGGAAGGGGAGGGCCACGTCGTTGTATGGAATGTGACACATGGAGCACCTGGGGGAGGGGTCCATGACTACCCCTGGGGCATCCAGTCTGTTGAAGAAACACAAAAATTAATTAGTGATCAATAACAATGTTCCTTCTGCTCCTCCTGCTCTTGGATACCAAGCAAATACTGACAGTTGATTGTTATACTGTACAGCTAGTGTGAAAAGTACAGTGATGGGCACACACGTATAAATGTATGTATTGGTATGTGTACAAATGAGTACACAAGATCTTCCCTCCCTCCTCAACTCCCTCCTCCATTCCTATCAACCATCTCCCACCCCCCCCCCCACCCACCACCACCTTACTTTTCATTAATGGGTGGTGTGGTTGCTTGTTCCCTGTGGAATTCCTCTCTCTCTAGCAACAAGACCAGATTGAGACTTACATACTTATTGTTGTTTTATTGTTTCGTTGTTGTTATACTGTTGTGTTTTACATCACAAATTCAAGCCACAAAATTCACTTTCACTCTATATCTCACTTTTCATTGATAGGGGGTGTGGTCGCTTGTTGTTCCCTGTGGAATTCCTGTCTGTCCAGTGACATGGTTAGGTTGAGGCTCTGTTGTTGGTGGTGGATGGCCAACTGTTGAACGGCTTCCAGGTTCACAATGGCTGCTGTACCAGTGGCTGACAGCAAACAAATCTCCTCACTATTAAACATGAAATTGAATTGAAAGCAATATGAGTTTGAAATATGTGAGGAGTGCATACTTGCAAAGAAAAATTTTTGTCAACAATCATATCAGTTAAATCTTATCATTTCAGGGAAAACAAAAAGTAATGAATGAAAGAAAAGGAATCTGAAGTTGCAGTTTATGGGTGAAAGAAAGAAAATCTTTAGTTAATATTATATCACATGAAATCTGTTCATTAAAGGTAGATGAAACGATTAGGGCTGGTCCTCAACTTGGTGTAAAATCTATTCTAGAATCAAGTAAATTATGCAGGGATTAGTCAAAAGTTGACTCATTCTAAAATAATGTTCATCAGTATGCCTTGTAACAGACAAATTTGTAGTGTAGCCTTCTATGGGGATTAAATCTATTGTGCCCCAGTAAAATTAAACTGCCGGCCTGTTCATGCTTGATTCTCCTTAAGTAAACAAACTCAAGACAAATCCTTCCAGCCAGGAGATCCACTCCAGCTGGTGTACATTTGGTTTATCTTTCAACCAGATTGGTTCTGATGGCATTTTTATTTCTCCCAGTCATGTCACTGGGTTTTAATTACTGTATGAAAGAAAGAAATCTGTAATGATAAAAAAATAACAATGTAAGAGATGAAGACCAAAGGTACTGCAAAAGGTGGGGCTGGCAATACACCTCCCCCACCCCAAAATGGATAAGCCACTATTTGTATATGTACATCTGTACAAATTTGTTATGCCAAAAATAGAGGCTATGTCTGGATTTCTCCCTTCCCCCCCCCCCCCCCGAAACCTCTTTGATCCATCACTGCTTAAAAATATATAGAATATTTAGGGTTTATGGATATCCCAGACTCGTAGGAAAATCAAAGTGCTTGTGAACAAACTCATGGCTTCAAATGCTGGAAAATATGTCACAAGTTGAGAAAACTAGCATCAGTAATACATGTCTTTTGTTGTTTCAATTTAGTCATAAGGACGACAACACTAACCAGCCATATTCTAATCAAAGAGAAATATATCATGCCCCTGTATAAATTGATGATTAGAAGAGTTGTAAATATGTGCTTAAATATCACAAAACAATTGAACCAAATCCTCTGAAATAATTTGATCTCTGCAGCACTCACCAAATACTTGTTGTCTCTTTGTATCCCACTACAGCATGGCAACCCATGGCAAGGGCGTGAGATCGAATCTCAGTACGGAGCTCAGTCCACCACGCGTCTCTCGTTTCTGGCTCATCTGAAAAGTACAGATAATAACAGTGTTTGAAATAAGTATTTGGGTATTACAGAACAAAACTCCTCAACATAGCAAATACATGGTTTCCAACAAATTTGTAAAGAGAGGCTATCTGTCTATTCAGGTCACAATTCATACCCTATTTTTCTTGCTAACTTTGTAAGCACAATTTGCGGAGAAAATTTTGCCTTTCAAATGGTATATTGCATATTATTTATTCATGATGAATAGTCTCAGAAAATTGTGATAAGCATTTTAAATTCTGCAGACACATTTCACAATTCTATGCAGTGTCTGTGATGGCTGCACGACAACACAGATACAGACTGTCAAAACAATGACGTTTTTCTAAAATTCCACAAAAAATTGCTACAGCTATGTTTGCTTTTATTTCTGCATACCTAAATGATTGTTGAATAGAATCACTTTTAGTAAATTCACACAGGTGTAAATTTGGTATTCAAGTTGAAGACTAAATATACGAAACTTGTGTCATTACAAGAAGTCTATGTCATAAAACTTTTATCTGAAAAAAAAATCTGATTGTTTAATTTAAAGCCCAATTTTAGTTTTGGGAATTTTCTTTTATTTGAAAGGTTTATGCCCAAAGGTCATATCACACCAATAACAAATTCTGAATATCTTTAGGGGTTTTTTTCTTCAATTAATGAAAAATCTCTTGGGGGCCCCAAGATTTTCTACTATATTTTACATTATAGCATCCAAAGGGTTAATAACGTGATAAGGTTATTTGAATTATACCTCATCAGAAAGAGCAGACTCTAATCTTTCTGATGAGGTATAATTTACCTCATCATGATTAAATTTATATTGAATAAGAAACTAAAGACATTCAGAATCTGTTATTGGTGTGATATGACCTTTGAGCATAAACCTTTCAAATAAAAGAAAAAAAATTGCCAAAACTAAACTTGGGCTTTGAACCAAGAGGTATTTCCTATGGTAAAATTAATGGCATGATTATTTCAACCAGAGATTTCATATTTTACTGAAATTTCTCTAGCTAAAGTTTAATATGCAACAAGCAAAGGGCTTAAATGTCTTATCAAAATTCCTGTACATGCTCATGTGGATGGTCGTTGTGAATGTGTGTTGAAAAACTGTATACACTGAATATTTCATGGTGGTTTGATTATTGTGATTTTTGCAACTAAACAAACGTGAAAATTTTCACTTTCTGATATACCTGTACAATGTGAATGCAAATGGAATACATCTATGACAATAAATTCTTGCGAATCCCTGTTTCAAAGCAAAATTGTGAAAATATATAGATATGGTATATAAAACTAAATGACTAGCACTAATTTTGTGTGATGTTGTTACTGTTCATATCTCATACCTGGGTTGTGAATTCTGTCCAATAGCTTGACAGATCGGGCCGAGACCATCCCTCCAACATGGACCACAAAACCAGGTGGGAATGATGTGATGGTGAAAAAGGGATACTCCTGCAAGTGAACGAACACAGATGTATGACCATGTCACTTTTACTTTAACCCGTTGAAGACTAGACAAGATATCTTGTCACAAAGTCTATGCGAAGTGTGTGTTAACGCAAAATCAAACTACCGTCAATGGGTATACTGCTACCATGAGCGCCATGTTCCTCCTTTTCTTTCCTCCTTCCTTTCTACCTCCTCCTCTTCTTCCTCTCCTTCTTCTTCTTCTGCTACTACTACTACTACTACTACTACTACTACTACTACTACTACTACTACTACTACTACTACTACTACCACTACTACCTACTACTTCTACTACTACTACTACTACTACTTGACTACTACTACTACTACTACTAGAGTACTACTACTACTACTACTACTACTACTACTACTACTACTACTACTACTACTACTACTACTAAGAGTACTACTACTACTACTACTACTACTACTACTACTACTACTACTACTACTACTACTGGTAGTAGGAGTAGATGTAAGAGTAGAACTAGTTTTTACAATTCTATAGAGAAAATAATCTTTTAACTCTTTGGTAAGAGGAGACGCACTGGAGAAGGATCACCTGTTCATAAAGAATACTTGTTTCACTCCTCTAAATGGTTTTATGAAACAGAGGTTGACTGCAATGTACAAGAGAGATATTTGTGACTC
>JZLH01S0134881.1:14639-19862 GCA_001188425.1 Eucidaris tribuloides
CCAACGGAAGACTGTCGGAACCGATTGACATCCTCTATCAACTCCACCTTGACAATGATGTAGATGTCACCACGGATACCATGCATCGTGTCAAAAATGGGCAACCAGCCTGCAATCTCGGAGACGCCATCTTTCCAGAGTAACGGGTTCAGATCAATGTACACCTAGGGAATGAAGAATGTCAAAGGGTAAAGCTCCCATTAAAAGTTGTTAAGTTATCCTGGTAACAGAGTTGTATCATCGAAATGTATTATTTACTTTTTTTTATTTTATTTCTACTTTTTTTTTAATTTACTTTTTTTCTATTTTTTTTTTATATTATCATTATTATCATTTTTTTTTTTTTTTTTTTTTTTTTTTTGGGGGGCGGCGCGGGTTCTATATAGTCATCACGATTTTGACATCTTCCTAATGGCAATACCTAATCCAAGCTATGCTGCTAATACTAATTAGATTGTGATTAAAATCGGTTTTCAAGTAATTGTGGAAATGAAGTCAAACATAACATGTCCTGTCACCTTAGTATACTTTTTAACGACCAAATTATAATTAATTCAATAGTTTATTATATTATATACTTGCTTCAACTTTCACGGAAATCTTACCCACTGATTAAGTTACGGTTGTAAAGAAGTTAAATTATACATATACAAGGCCAATGACCTTGGTCACATATGTGAATAACACTGATGAAAATCCATGAGGAATTCCAATTAATCAAGGGGGGATGAACGAATAGACCGTCTCTCCAAGATGAATACAATGTCACAGATTTTCGCCAATGGTAAACTAGAGATTGGCACAAAATTATGTATTTTTACTGTCATACCTTTATATTCATCAATTTCTAAATCATAATATGTCACCAAATCTGATCAATGTGAAATCAGTAAAATCAATTCACTTACTTTCCCAATAGCATCATGTGCACTGTATGTATCATGGTCCATAACTCTGTGTAAAGGAACAATTTTCAAAAAGCAAACAACTTTGAAAACATGTCCAATTTCTTTCATCAAGTTAATCTAATATACATACAGTAAAAAAACAAAGAAAATGTTTCTTCGGATAAAATAAGAATTATGTGACTATTTATGTGTGCAACAAACGGATACTAGTTCACATAGAACAATGACTTGTAGCCAGTTAGAAAAAAATAATTTTCAAAAATGGATGTTTCTTCATATTGGTCCTTTTTTACAAAGTTTTTGTTTCCTCCTTTTTTTATTGTTTGCTTCTATTCAAGACAAGGGAAAATTTGTTATAGATACATGTAGGTGTTCTTTCTGCACAAGTTTTATAATGCTGTTTAAAGAGCACTGCACATGAAGTCGTGTATCTTGGTCTTTATACTACATATCAAAACGTTTGATCTTTCAAAATTACTATTAATGTGTTTTACTTCTACTGTGATTTTGATTTATACAAATTTATCACAAATTGTTAATTTCATGCCTGTTTTTCTTTCAGGTGTCACTTTCATCAAAACTGTAATTAAGTACTTTTACCAATGCAAGACTTTCTGGTAAAGTACATGTAGGTCCACTATGTCAGTACAGAAGAATAAAACTATCTGCCAAAAGATGTCTATTAAATAATAGATAAATAAATAAATAAATAAATAAATGAAATAGGACAGTGGTATTATTGACTTGTGGTCGTTCATGTAGGTTAGCCTGTTGCTATGAGACACCTTATTTGCAGCGGTTCATCCTGTAATTCTTCGTCATCGACCTGGAACAGAAATAGAGACAGGCACACATAAAATTCCTGCCATCCCATTCAAACATGGGTATAATCTTACTGTCCTCTACATGTACACTAGTTCTATTTCAAAGAAGTTATTATCAACTCTTTTGGCACAATGATGAATAAAACTGTATAATAGTGTTATTGAGACTCTGATTGACCCGTTGGAGATGATTTGATTTCACTGCAACACACATTTTCCACAGACCACAACATAATTTAACTCATACTTGGTCTCTGAAGTATTAAAACATTTTCAAATACACTCAAATACAATACAAATTCCAATGGCATTGTTGCAGTATTTGCTAAAAACCACCCAAAATTCCAAAATGTACAACTACATGTTGTGCTGCCAACTTGCTAAAAAACACAAGAAGAAATAAAATGAAAATAATAATAATAATGATAAGCTTAAAATTTGATCCTGGAGTGTTAAATGTTTATACTTGTAACTCTTCTTATAAGAGATAATAAATTTAAATAGAGACTAATAGAGAAAAATCTGGTACTTACCTCAAATTTAAACCATTCAGAGTTCCACTGTGGGTTAAGAGACTTGCCATAGACGTCTGTTTTGTGGGTGTTTTGACCAAAGCGTACCTGGGTAAGTAATAATAAACAAAATATTATTACAAATACAAAATATTCAACAAGTTATGAATGCATTTTAGTTTTTCCCACTTATTCCAGGCATTAAAATTAGACATTTAATGATTTGTCACACTTATATTTTGTGCAGTTGTGAGGTGCTCTAACAAATCAAATACATCTGTAATTTTCACAGGCCTGGGCTCAATTACATTCAAACTAAATCCCTACATGTAAATTATATTCCAGAGATGAGGAAGCTACTTTGAAGCTTTTCATATCATTACCAATACCGAGCTACAGCCAGCTACAAGTACAATTATTATTATTATCTACTGTTACTTACAACCTAGAAAAAAGCTGGTTAATGCTAGAATGTAATAGAGCATACAGAGAAACTATTAAATGTAATTGGAATGTAAACACCTGTATATGGAATGCATTTCAAAATGTAATCGCACCCATCCTTGGCTCTACAAATGAGGATCAATCAATGACATAGTGTGTTTTCCTGTGCTTGATTTCACTGAGTAAACTATACAAAAATAAAACAATCTGAACTAAACTGGACTGAAGACAAACTAAACTAAACTAAACTAAACTAAATTAAACTAAACTAAACTAAACTAAACTAAACTAAACTAAACCCCAGGGGGGGGGGGCAGTGCCATTACAAGGTGTACACCATGCGCGTGTATGGACTTTCAAAAGAGACCCTAAACAAGTAATTATCTGTCAATCTCAGAATACCCTAAACAAGTATTCAAATCTGAAAAGATACCCTTTTAAAGTAACATTCTGTTAAAAGTATACCCTTTTTCCAGATTTTGGCGATTTTAATACCCTTTTCAATGTACGTGCGTACATCGCCCGATCGTGAAAAACAACCCTTTTTACGTGTTTTTTCACACGCGCATGGTGTACACCTAGTAATGACACTGGCCCCTAAGCTACATAAATCAAACACAATATACCCTTGGACTTAGAGTATAAACAATTCTTGAAAGAGAAATTTGGGCAAACCTCTGCAAAAGCATCTGCCAGATCACTGGCTCTGTCCATGACAGGGAGATCCCTGGCTGCGACAACTCTCACTTTGAGCCTGCCTGGCATGGTGAACGTGATCGGCTTCCAGTCAGGTTAAATGTATGTCGTACATGTATGTGAAGACTAGAGAGCAGGGTTGTATGACTCAAAAGAATCCACTGTTTCTCTGTCAAGACCGACAATGAGGACCTGCAAATCATATCAAAATCATAACATTTTGATTTTGATTAAATCAGCAAAGAACAAGTTGTGTATATTGACTTCTCCAGAAAAAAAAAAAAATGTACTCACCCGGGCTTGCCACCTATTTCTATGGGGATTCAATCTTGTGCGGTGCAAGCCCTACTGTAGAGATCCCCATGGAGCTCAGTGGCAAGCCCGGGTTATCTTGTGCATGCACACACCAAAATGATCAAAAGCATGCACTAAATGCAGAGCAAGGAAATTTTGAATCACATTTCAAACTGATTCAAGTGAGAAAAGATGGAATGTATGAAGAAAATTGGGATCAGTCAGTAAAATCAGTAAGTTCAAAAGATGTGCTCATCCCATAAGAATCAGGAGTATAGTTTTATGACCTCAAATTATATTTTGATATTAGCAAATTTTTCTTCACGTGGCATTGCTTTGCAAAAATATACTCAGCTGATATCGCCGAGATGCGTCACATGAACATGTAGTGCACCCGCACCCCGTTAATACCAATGCTTGAATTAGCGCGCACGGCACGTGCGCCCGTCAACCAAGCAAAAGTCGCCCGAAGGTTGTCCACCCAGATTTCACTGACTGGCGACTGTATCGGTAAGTTGAAATTCAAATTTTAAACTCAAAATCAAACTTTTGAAAGGATTTTTTTCATTGAAATGTAATAGATTACGGCTTTTGCACAGTACATAATTTTTTTATTTCACAAAATTCATGTCTTGCAGCAAACAGCGGTCCAAACCACCGCTACCGCGAGCCATCGTAAAGGCGACGGACTTCACTACGGGTCGCTCCCAAGTGTCAGCAACGCTCTACTCTACTCTACGCTCTACTCTACTTGTACAACCCATCCCCGTATACGTGGGTAACAAATATGTTACCCACGTAAAACTACTAATACGTGGATGTAGGGTGAAATTATTAGAAACATATTGTTTCTTTTTACCAGATTTGAATTACTTACACTGTTATTATTCACCTTGTTCACTTACAATTGTGAAAAACTATCTTGCTCTTCTTTTTTCGGCATAATTTTGTCCTTTCCTACTTCCCCAGTACTCTAGCATACGATCGCCAGTCAAAACTACCTGCAGACAAGTAGTCTTTTACCCAGTTAGCAGGGTGCGACATAACCGCTTGCCCGATGGCCCGGGGCAAGTAAACATCACAGTCGGGCAAGCATTTTGGAGTGTCAACTAAAAATGCTTTCCCGAATAGGGCAAGTAATAATTTGCAAAGCAAACCTAAGTAAATACCAAAACTGTATTGAAACAAAAATGAAATAAATAGCTGTTTTTACGGAGGAAACGCTGGCCAAAACATTGGCAATTATTTGCTCAAAATGCGTTCTGCAAAGACACAAATTTAACGGGCGCAGGCCGCACAGCGCAGGAAGTCGGCATATAAAGGCAGTGCAAGATCAGAGACATCTGCCTGGCCTGATAACTTGTCCAAGAAAAAAAGTAACATCGCGGAAAATTGTGGCAAGGATTGAAGAAATTACAGAAAGTATTCAGTGAAAAGATGACTGAGAGTAGCAACAAAGGTAAGCAAAATGTTTCAAATCACCAGAAAATATATCACAGCCACCTCCAAAAACTCGGCAGTTTAGCCGACTAGAGATTGCCCAGT
>JZLH01S0134881.1:20669-83048 GCA_001188425.1 Eucidaris tribuloides
TTAAAGGCAATTTTCACCCTGACATCAAGTTGGTTTTAATAAAAGCAGAACGATGAGAAAAACATATTACTGAAAGTTTGGCGAAAATCCACCGAAGAATAAGAGAATTATGAGGTTTCAAAGTTTTAAATTTGTGACGTCATGTGCGAGCAGCTCCCCATGGGTCATGTAATATAAATTCCTTAAATTGCCATTTCTTAATGGTTCTTGATAATTGAATGGAGTTTTTTTTCATAAAAGCATGTGTGAAATTATGTTTCTGATCATATATTTAATGTACAGGCAAAATATTTTTCAAATTTCTGAGAAAACGGGGATTTTATGGAATTTATATCACATGACATATGGGGAACTGCTCGCATGTGACGTCACAAATTTAAAACTTTGAAACCTTATAACTCTCTTATTCTTTGGTGGATTTTCGCCAAACTTTCATTAATGTGTTTATCTCATTGTTCTGCATTTATTAAAACCAACTTGATGTCAGGGTGAACCTTGCCTTTAATCACACAAATCAATAAATTTCTGTTATTTTTTCGGGCAAGCAAAAATTTCATTCGGGCAAGCATTTTCGAGCTGTTTGAAAATTCACTTGCCCGATCGGGCAAGTGGCCAAAAAAAGTTATGTAGCACCCTGCAGTTAGTAACAATCATGTAGGATAATAAAGCATGCTTAATGCAATGGGGAAATAGTGAAACACTTCACAACCCCGATTAGTTTAGTCTGAAACAAAGACTAGACGATTTGATACACAGATTCATAGTGTCCAAACATTTTATTTTAATTGTATTTTTTGTTAATAAAAGACTAATTTTACATTTTAAAATTATATTTCCATGTAAATTGATATTTTTACTCAAAATTATGTTACAAATAATTTTTATTACAAAAGATTTATTTGTGATTTTGAAAGAAAAATAGTAGGACAGACGATTGGAAAAGCTGGTGGCAATTTTCATTCGCTGATCCCCAGTCAAATATTGTGGCTATGCCGTACGTGTGCCAATGAACATTGATGATGGGTGCAGCATAGAGGTAAAAAATTTTGATACCTTCACCAAGACAACAAGCAACGCCGTGGAAAAAACCCCTGAAAAATCGGGGTTTTGGAGATAGGGGTAAGTAATTTCTTTCATATTTTATGTTCTTACTACACCTACATAATGATAGTTAAGATTTTATTCAAACACAGTTTCAATGTCAGCAGAAATAAGGGGCAAATTTTTTCTGCATTCAGCATTGGCGTGAATGCGTGTTTGCCTTGCGTGGTACAACCCTACAATACATTACAACATTATTCCCTATGCATGGGACCACACACAGACATTCTCGATATGACTTTTAGTCCAGGCCAAAAACACTGAACTGTTTTTGTTAACACGACATCAAGTGAATCATTGTATGCCACATGTACAAATAAAAACTCACCATCCAATGTATAATACATGATTAACTCACAAAAAGTGGGCAATTCACGTTACTTTAATGATTAACAATAACAAGTCGATCCCATTCCCCACGTAATTTTCCAGGGGGGTGTCGCGTCTACGTATTATTTTTTTCGTAGGATAGGATCACAAGTGAATACGAGAAGGTCAAGGTGTGTAATATTACGGAACTTTAAGGACAAAAGAGAGCCAAGGCTGGGAATATGATCACGCTTCATATTGTAGGTCAGGTTAGATTTCATGTAAACAGTTAATTAAAGGTGGGGATTAGAATATGAATATAGGTATCTACATACACTGACATGACACGATATCCTCTTACAACGCTACAAAAAAAATAAGGCTGTCGGCACTCGACGGTGAGTTGAGGATCGATGGGGTGAGTGTGGGGGTGGGGGAGGGGGTCACCTCCAAATCTTGAACTGAGGACGGGGGGGGGGTGACTGTCATTACAAGGTGTACAACATGTGCATATGGGCTTTCAAAATGGAACCCTAAATACCCTAAAGAAGTATTCAAGTCTGAAAAAAAAACGTTTCTTTAAAAAGTTAAAAGTATTCTATAGGCTAGATTTAGGCCTACCCCCTTTTTCCTGATTTTTGCGATTTTGATACCCTTTTCACTCCACATGTGTACATCGCCCGAATGTGAAAATAACCCCTTTTACGCTGTTTTTTCCCCACGATACACCTTGAAGTGACACCGGGAAGTGACCAGTGCCCCCCCCCCCCCCGGGACTGAGTGAGGATCACCCGGGTGGAGGGAGGAGACGGGCGGAGGGATATGGTTAGGTGGTCATTTTGGCTCCTTGGTGCTTGCGGACTTTAACATTTGGAAATGAACTGACCCGATAAAAAAAGCACTTGGTACACATATTTCTTGCTGTTCCTACAATTTCGTGCAGACCCCTGCACGGAAACACCAATATTAGACCTAAAGATTTTTTTTGTCACTGATTTACAATAATAATAATAATAATAATAATAATAATAATAATAATAATAATAATAATAATAATAATAATAATTATAATAAAAATAATTGTTGTAACATGTAGTTCTTGCCATGATTTCCCCATTATGTCCGTTTCTTGTTCACGGAAGGAATATTTTGCTATACGTGCGTAGATTGGGAAGTGCCACGTACCCCCATGAAAATGTATAATATACATTACAATTATTCTTGCAACAATAAAAAAAAACGTAGGCTGAAACACAACGCTTGACAGTGGATGATGACAATGAACACTAATTTGTGTATTCGCCATGCATTAACCAATGTGGTCACCCCGTTTTTTTTCCCTTCGGGGGGGGGGTGTTGTTTTTGTTTTTGGTTTCTTTTGTTCCACTCTTGCTTTTGACGTTCACTATTTTAAGTCGCCAACTTCCTCGTGCAGTGAAATGAGTTTTGAAACATATTAGTTGAGATGGATTTATTTTCTTAATTTTTCAAGCAAACATGAGATCTAATAGAATATCGGGACTCGGGAATATTGCATTTTGTTGCTCGGTCAAGCAAAGTGAATATTTCAACTTGATAAAGTAAAAACAAAAATAGGCCCACGGTCAGCGAGCTAAAGATTCAAAATCGGGGTTTTTTTTTACCCTTTTGGTGCTAATTTTGACCATTTTCCGATTAATTCCGACAATTTGAGATATTTATGATCTTCAAATAGTATATAATCATTTTCATGAAGGCCTAATGCAAAAAAGTGCACTGAAATGCGGGGTGTAAAGTAGGTTTCATCATTTCATCTCAAGCAGGTTTTTGTTCAGTAAGTCTCTCTTAATTGTATGCTTTTTGCGCTCTATCAGATCAGTCTTTGGCGATTGAATTTTAGCGTCAAGGGAATTTATCAAATAAGCATTTAATTTCGTCATAATAATATTATTATGTACATTATACCAACTACAACAATAAATATATATTTCTATTGTCTTGTCTGCCCAAGCATCTAAGGACGATCTTTATTCAAAAAGAATTGAATTGGCTGGTTTTCCCTCATAGGGCCTACATGGATTAGCATCAACGTCACGGCTTCTTTTACGAGTTTGAAAAAGGCTTTACGAAGAAAAGGGCTCTTTGAATTTTCTCCAACTATAATTATCGTGAACATAATGACACCTTATTTCGCACTTACGATTGACAATATACACAAATATTAAGCAGCAATTTACTTACCTACTTTCACAACCCATTTTCCCTCAACACAGATGTCCATGCACGTCATCGCAATACCGTACATGCATTTCACTTGAATTACCAGAAACTTCTTTTAGCTCATAAATCAGTTCGGCAGAAAGGTCCTGACATCTGGAATTTGCTTCCGCAACACATACAACAGCTCTGGCGTAGTATCCGGGGGGGGGGGGAGGAGGGGGATGGGGGGATATATCCCCTCACTTTTCGAAGAGGGAGGATGGCATGTACAATCGTCCCCCACTTTTCAGAAAAAAATATTAATTAATCATTGATATAATTGCTATATAGTGAAATTTTTTCCTGAAATGCCTTTAAAATGCTTAAAATCGTTCAATTTCAATTCTACAAAAACTCAAAAGCTCCCGCTCGGTCGCTTCGCTCCCTCGCTTGCACTTTCCCCCTATAATTTGAACATTTCAGCCCCGGCCGGAAAATTTCTGCGTGTGGCCTTGTTTTAAAGATAGTCTCCAAGTTTTTTCTGCATGATAGTATAGTTAAAATCAATCAATTGAAAATGTGTAGTTCCTCCGACTTTCAAAATATATCTATGTATTAAAAACGTTGGATTTAGAGTGTAGTATTATACTGGCAGACAGAGACCAGCAATCTCAACTACCCGAATTAAAGTACACTATCTGAAATTGGGAGGTAAGTAGGGGCATTGGGGGTTAGATACCAACGCTTTTGGGGAAGGTGGGTGATCTGTAATATACACCCACTTTTCAATAAAAAAAAATATGAATAACGTTTCTACAATTTCAAAATGCCAAATATATTGTTATCTGAATAGCCCGATGTTTCCGACTTTATACATACATTACAATATCTATCATTCATGCATTATTAACGTGCTTTCCATCAGTCCAAACAGGCATTACATCCCTATCTATATTTAGTGCGCAGATAACGCATATAATGTAGGCGTAATGAGACTGTACAACATTTAATCAAGATGATAGTCTAATACATCTCTTAAAATGGTCATCATTTTTTGATTAGAATTTTAAAAACTCTGTAAAGATTTTTTTTTACGATTATTCAAAATCATGTGCTGTGGTGGAGGGGGGGGGGATATTGTTCCCATAGTATTACAGGAATTTGGGTATTCACTTCCCCTTTTTTGCTTCTCATAAAACCCGTAACTACATTTCCTAAAACCCCTAAAATATTTCCTTTCTACAATCTATTCCTTTTTGATAATATTGCACTTTGGAATCATTTGCATTAAAATGATCATCCCTTAGAATAAGTACCCCTTTTACTTCCCTAATCGTTTTTAGATAAAAACAATTGCCATTTTTTTCCTCCCCTGATAAGCCTCACCTGTGACAATGACCCTTTGCACAGTTTAGAGGCACCCCCTCCGCTCTAATTTATTTTAACCATGGACCTACAACGATTTAACTTCCCTATACTGCCTTTTAAGGTTGTTAAAATGCATGCACCCCTTTTTTCTCTTTGATTTGTGCCGCGAATTTGAAACGACTTCGAGCAATTTACTTTAATTTCTATTAGTATTTGATGTAATAACTACATGTATACATGAAGGTCTCTTCGGTCTCTAAATCTGAGACATTTAAGAAACATTTTCCCCTTTCACAATATGTCATTGGACAGTGGACACCATACAGTCACAGGTTTTAAAAATTTCCTCGTTCGCTTCACTCGCTCGCACATTAATATAGGCCATGAAAACCCAAATGCACTTACACACTAAGAAAAACAGGTTCAACTTTGCACCTTTCTGAAAGGTGTAAAGTTACACCTGAAAGGTGCAGGATAGCACCATACAAAATTTTTCAAAGAAGTATTCTTCTTTTTGTGTTTTTTCTTTGTGTTTGTGAACCGCAATTTACAATTTACGTTGATTTAAGTGCTATTTATAGTATTTACATTATAATGCAACTTATTAATAATAAACTCGTACATATATGACCCTGCCGGGGCTCGAACCTGCGACCTTCTGCGCATGAGACAGATGCTTCACCCACTTGGCCAACACGCTAGCCGTAAAGGTGTTTATTTTCACGTAATTATATTATGTTGAAGTTGAAAGTGCATTATTTTCATCCTTTTAAGATGCAAATTTGGACCTATAGGCCGTTTTCGTAATATATTCACACTCCATGCACACCTTTTAAACAAAGTTTGTTCTTGACAACCTGAAAGCTTGTCTGAGCTTGTCCGATATAAACACAACAAAAAAGTAACTACCCCCTTTTCAACATACCATAACTTTATAACAAAACAAAATAATTTGGCAGGAGTGTTTCTACACTCATTGACTAACTTCTGTGTAGAAATGTGATTGATCAATCAAGTCATGCATGAGTGAACATACATTAAAGGTAAATTGTCACTTTTCAAAAGTCACAGGAGTCGTCTCTTTCGCCAAAATAATGGTCAATAATGGCATTTTTTGCATTATTTATAAAATGTGCTCACTCAACCATAACATGGTTACAACTTCTTATGTTCGTACAACATGTAAAAATACATTTTGCTGAAAAATATCCGATTTCAATTTTTTCAATAAACTTAATGGATTTTCGATTTCAAAATTGAGGAAAGGTGATTTTTTTTTCAAACTGAGCTCACTCAACCATGAAAGGTGAAAAGTGCCCGGGGAGGTGTAAGGCGGTCAAGCGACAGATGATTAACATAAATAGCGCTTAATCATTTACCAGAAACAGAATTTATCAAAATTCTGCATCTCAAATACTCCCAAATGCCCCTTGTGACTTTTGAAAAGTGACATTTTGTTTTTGACATGTGCTCACTCATGCATGACTTGACGAATTAATCACATTTTCACACAGAAATTAGTCAACAAGTGCAGAAACATTCCTGGGAAAACATTTTGCTCAAAATCGTTTTTTTTTTTAAGTTATCGTATTTTGAAAAAGGGTTTAGTTACCTTTTTTTGTTGCGTTTAGTATAATGTATGGAAGTTGCATTTTCAGTATTGAAATTGTATTCATAGAAACAGATGAAAGAAATAGCTCATCACCAGGCTTCGGAAGAGAAAATATCCATAAGTTTGAATACAAAAGTGGTCTATTGGAGGCAAAATATGCACGTAAAAGGTGCAAACTTGCAAACATGATGGAGTGGGGCGAACGCTCAGCCATGAAAGGTGCAGGTTTGTTCGAATACCGGGGCAAAAATTGTTCTTCACCTATTTCCGCAAAGTTGCACCTTGTACGCACCTTTATTTTTTTTTTTAGTGTGTACTGTTTTTATATTACAGCGAATGATCAAGAAACAATTACGTAGAAGGTCTACAATGTAATCACAATAAAAGCTATGTGCCATTGTTTACAAAAAGTGTTATATTTTGCACGTTGTAGGTGTCCCCTTTTCAAGAAACAGCCCTCGATTTGGGGGTGTCCCCAAAATTTGGAAATTTTTATCGATCATCTTCCACTCCTCGGACCGGATTTACGCCCATGCATCCATGTTTCGAATTGTATATAGGAACAAAAGTGAAAAAAAGTCCAAATTTTTCGCCGTGCTCCCGCCAAATTGCAATATAGAAGTCTGCGCCCGAAGCGCGCCGAAAAAAATATATGATAATTCTATGTTTATCAGTATTTTTTATGCCATGTTTAATGGTTTTACACTCATGCTCATAATTATGGAATATTTGGTTGATACTTAATTTCTTTCTCCTGTATCGTCCACAATTTTCAAGACAAGTGTTTATTTTACAAAAACGGAGTATGTGAAGCAATTTTTGGATTTCCTGAGATGACAAAATTAAAAACTAAAATACGTTTGAGCGCAATAACAATTACATAGTTTTTGAAAAATCCACACAAATCATGAAAAAGTATGAAATAAAAGTTATTTAAAAAAAAAAAAACCAAAACTTATCTACTGTCACTTATCATTAAATTAACATCAGAATTGTCTGTTACAATTAGTCTAATAACGCGCACAACAATACCGCCATTTATAAACGCAGGTTTTAGTGTCGAGTCGGACGCAACAAAATGCTCAGCATTCCTGAAAGTCTTAGATTATTATTGTTTCACCTGGGGTGAGCAAATGTTAATCTCAGATGTACCGTTTACGGAAAAATTTCAACTTCTAAAAGGTTTTTAAAATATTCCATAATTATATGAGCAGGAGTGTATGGTGCTTTCCAATGCTTTCTAAAACATATATTTGTATTGCATATTATGAATTTTTCAAGTTGTCAACATTACTGCGGGGGGGGGGGAGGTGGGGCAATCGATATGGATCGCCACCCAATATTTCATTGTAGGCGATCGCCCCCATGCCCCCCCCCCCAAAAAAAAAGGATCGACGCCTCTGGCAGGTATACATTTTGCTTGGAAAAAGAATGCTCTAACCCATGGAATAATCACCAATGACATATTTTGAATGACTTTGAAAAAAAACAAAAAACGATTGCATGTGTAGCATTCTTTTTGGGCCACGCTGTATAGTGCTTTCTTCCGGGCTATTTTTTCATTTAAAAAAAAACACGATTTATCCCCAAACTCATTACACCAATAAACCCACTCTTATGAAATTCATATCTGTATGTGAAATTTGCGCAGCGTCCTCAACGATACCATCAAGTTTCTTCGCTGTAGCCTTCCCATCATGCATTGCTTCAATTCTGAAATTTTTTATTTGAGCCACCGAGCGACGACAAAAATTTGAAGAACAGGTTATGAATTTCTGGCAATTTTTACTGTAAAACAAAACGTGATACTAAATGTGACCAAAATCATAATGTGAGGTAAGAACTCAATAATCGATTTAGCGACATACTTTGAACTGAAAATGAAACGCACTTCTAAAATCGATATTGTGATACGTTGTTTACAGTTGCCATGTAGCTTTCTGCACGCAAGTTCTTAAGTCCCACGTGCTTAAAATTCTGTTAGTAGTTTGTACACGTAGTTGGCAGTTCAATTTGTGAAGGACTAGTTAGATCTAGATCTCTACATGTAGTAGTGAGTCCAAAAGAGGTCAAAATCAGGCGGTAGTGCGTTCAATTCAGCTCTGTTGCCGTCTCGTTATGCTGTGTACAAGATGTGGGGGAAGTGCATGTGTACAAAAAATGAGGAAAAATTACTAATTTTGAGGAGAAAAATCGAGGGTCACGTGCAATGAAAGGCCAACGCAACGCGACGGCGCGGTGTCTGTTGTTTTCTTTGGGGACCTTCATTTAACAGTTGGGTGGGGAGTTGAGGAACCGGTCACCTAATTTTTGAATTTTTTCTGGACATGTTACTGATAAAGCATTATTTTCTAATGATCAATATCGGTATTTTCATGAGAAATCAAGATTTATGGAAAGAAAAGTAAATGCTGCATGACGCGTACAGCGCCGTTCTAACGTGCAGTGTCCGGGTACTCAACCTGTCCAGAAATCCAACCTCTCATGATAGATCTACTGACATTATCCTATGGTCACCTCATACTGACGGCAGGGCGTTGTTGCCACTTATGTATGAGATTGCGACGAGTAAGTTGTAACGTTACTCGTTAGAGTCTTCCCAAGTTGGGAATTCCTGGCACAGTCAACGCCACACGAATGCCAGCTCAAAAACTGCCATTATTTGCCAACGGAGGTCATAACACCTCATCATTTTAGTGTAATATTATGAACTTGACTTACTGATTTCACTGATTGAAGTAACCTCTTTCTATAACAGAGATTTTGGCCTTGTTTTTCCCATAAAAGAGATTCAATGTGTTTGTTGACGCGTAGTTGACTGCAAGTTTGCTTTCGGCTGGCTCATCTCTTTCGGTCCATCGGTTAGCGGCCTTGATATTTCCTTATGATTTGCACAATTTTGTCACAATTCGACAATACAAAGACACTTTTTCCAGAGTTTTTTTTTTCTGGTGTGTTACTTGCACGCTTTTGTAGCAGTGCAAATGGCCGATGCTCGAATGACCTGCAGGGTCAAACATTCAAGCATCGGCCCATGTCTAGACTTAATTTCAGACATGACCAAGTAATGGTGGGAGGGGAAGCAGTCAATGCATGCCATATTTCCCGATAATTTTCAACTTATTTTCAGGATTACAAAATGTCACATTACCACAAAAACTGAACATGACGGGGTAAAAATTAATCCTAAGTTTAAAGCAACATTTGTTAACAAATATCAATGTTCAATGAAGAGTGAACATTTGAATTGTAATCATGGGTAGGTTACTCTATTAAGTGAAAGGGCATTTCCAACTCTACTCTTTCATTTTTTTTTTTTGAAAGCAAGATGATTTTTTTACAAATCCTGTTTAAAAGATGTAAGAGTAGAAAAATGGTGATGATGGTGATGCTGATATCAGGCCTCAAATTTGATTTTTTTTAAGGGCAAGGCCACTTTACTGTAGGGCAGCAGGGTGCGACATAACCACTTGCCCGATGGCCCGGGGCAAGTAAACATCACAGTCGGGCAAGCATTTTGGAGTGTCAACTAAAAATGCTTGCCCAAATCGGGCAAGTAATAATTTGCAAAGCAAATCTAAGTAAATACCAAAACTGTATTGAAACAAAAATGAAATAAATAGCTCTTTTTACGAAGGAAACGCAGGCCAAATCATCAGCAATTGTTTGCTCAAAATGCGTTCTGCAAAGACGCAAAATGAACGGGCGCAGCACAGGAAGTTGGCATACGTATAGTAAAGGCAGTGCAAGATCAGAGACATCTGCATGGCCTGATAACTTGTCCAAGAAAAAAATAAACATCGCGGAAAATTGCAGCAAGGATTGAAGAAATAACAGAAAGTATTCAGTGAAAAAATGACTGAGAGTAGCAGCAAAGGTAAGCAAAATGTTTAAAATTACCAGAAAATATATCACAGCCACCTCCAAGAACTCGGCAGTTTAGCCGACTAGAGATTGCCCAGTCCCACATGTGTTAAATGGTGTATTGTGTATGTGAGTTCGTATTTTCAAGTCTTAACTTGGGATATTGGCGGTAATTTTCTGCTCTTGAAAATGATGAATCTGACCATCAAAGTGTCATAGGAGATTCAGAAATAATATTTGTGATATTATAAGTGGATTTTAAGAGGATTACTTTGGTAAAAAGTGGCAAATTTAGCAGCTGGAAACGATTAGCCCTGACCATGACCATTCAGTCACAGAATCATCCCCTGAACTCTTGTGGGTTGGAAGTGGCAGGCGGTGGTGTCCAGGTTCCCTGGGCTCGGGGTAGTGGTTTTATGAAGAACTTTGCTTACTTAAATTATTTTCCCACAGTAGTGTACTCTATCTTAATAAATTCTGATTAGGTAACCATTTCAAAGATTTTTGGAATAAGATAAGGGGTGTAATATTCTAAGCAAGTTTGGTAGAAAGCGGAAATTGGAGAATAGACCCTAAAACTTTAGTTTACACTGATCTACATTTTCAACCATTTTTTTTTAGTACCCGCGGTTTGGGAATCAATTATTGCATTTCCTAAGAGGATATATACATTTATATCTAAAGACTTCATGAAGTTTTTAATGTCCACAAATTAACTCATTTGGTTGTAGGGCGGTGGATCCCGGTGTGGGGTTACATAGCCACCACTCAAGGGAGCGGGTTATCTCCCCTTGATTTTTTGACAGCTTAATTTTTTCCAAAATTTATTAAGCATTTGTTTGCATAAAATGTTAAAGCACTGAAAATCTACTTACACTTTCATGTTATAGTAACACTTGAACATTTTTATCTGGAACCATATATAGCTGAAATATATGTTTACTCTACATGTTTATGATACCAAAGTTGTGTGGTTTACGGTGGTTTTCTAGAACACTTCATTAATCTCTAGAACACTTTCATTAACCTTAAGACAAATTAATTTGAAATCATAACCATGTTTTAGTTTACATGTAACGTGTTAAAATCACATCTCGTCAACAAAGCTTTTATGACGACTACGGTAATTCTATTAGATGTTCACGAAAATGTGTTATTAATGCTTGTGCTGTTCCCCCCACCCCATCCACAACATGAAATCGCACTACCGCGCTTTGCTGGAACACATTGTTAATTTAATCGTTCATTATCTGGTAATATATGATGAATGAAACACAATTTAAAAAATTGATCATTGATTTTCATAAATATGACAAAATTTTTCATAAATATGACAAAAATCATTGAATGTGAAAATTTGTGAATGGTTATACATGTATGTATACTTATATACATATTAATCACACAAAATAATAAAATTTCTGTCATTTTTTCGGGCAAGCGAAAATTTCATTCGGGCAAGCATTTTCGAGCTGTTTGAAAATTCACTTGCCTGATCGGGCAAGTGGCCAAAAAAAGTTATGTAGCACCCTGTAGGGCAGATTCCTATATTCAGCACAAATGGGAAAATTAAAAAGGGTGCAAAAATCTTACAATGCCAATGACAAGGACGTCAAGGCCAGTCACTAGGGCATCCAAGGCCATGGCCTGTGATGGCCTTTGATTACATAAGCCCAGTGAAAATATAAGAAAAAAAGTCTGTGTATGCATGTGTGTGTTTATTTTTTTACAAGAAATTTCATACACTGCATATCAGAGGGGCACTTTGCAAGCCATAATTTTGCATAATTTATGCAAATTACCTGTAAAGATATACTTGTCTGACACACTTATTTCGCTTGGTGATTGGTAGTAAAAGCCTTATCTTTCCTTTTCTTCAGGCATCAAAATGTCCGCAGAGGATGATATTGACCGATTTATTCAAGAACAAAAGAGAAAACTTGCAAAGGAGCGGAATGAGCTACAGCAAAACAGTAATATGAATCAGGTATGTAGAGTAGGGAGTTCACAACTATCAACGATATCAATTACTTTATGTGTGTATCATTACAGGCACAAATATGCATAGCGTACCATGTGTCTTAATTAAAGCCTAAGTTGGTACATGTAAATGGTGAAAAATGAAATTCTGAGCTCACAATGTTTTAACATAGATCTACATGTACATGTATCTATGCCCTGAAAATTGCTCATTTAGAAACTCCTTCATTTTTGAGAAACTACTCAAAATGTACAATTTCAGCCATACATGTGCGTAATGTATTTAAACATCACAATTTGTCACTAATTATCCATAATTTTTCAAATTTGATGTTGTTTTCCAATGTCGTGGGTGACAATAGCATATTTTGTGAAAGATTGATGCAAAATTTGTCTGTTCAACCAAAACTATACCTGGGCTTTAAATCTGAAATATAAGTTTGATACTCTTTCTTAGCATGATATTTTTATGAAATTATCATGAAGTAGACTTGCCTTAAATTAATATGTGGTCACAAAGTTAACAGCTTTCATACAGTATATGGTTGCACTACAAGCAATTGTACATGTATATGTGTATGGCTGATAATTTGATTAAATATGGCTTGTATGTGTACACATCACAGGCCAAGTACAGTGTATATTGAAAAGAAAACAGAAACAAAAATAATGTTTATTATTTTTCCCTCACAGGTTACAGAACCTGTAAGAAATGGTTACCACCAGAATGGGGACATCCAGATAAACAACAATCTACCACCTTCAAATTCACATCAAGGAGGGGGTGGTAATCCACCAAAGACAGGTAGGTTTTCCAGAACTATTGTACCTGCTACTAATTTTACACTTAACCATCGGACTTGTGCATAAATTTGAATGGTGCTGAGAAGAATGGGAGAAGTTCAGAATACCAAGTCACATTCCCTCTGTTCTTGAGGATAATATTACTTTCTTACTTTTGTCAAATTTTGTTGATGTTTCAGTGGGTGCTGTCATGTCACACCACTATTTATTGCAATTAGGTATGGAAAACCCTGACCCCAAATACTTTCGGTCTGATATATCTCTTGAACAATTCATGGTGTAGCTGAGTATATCAAACCCTGCCTATATAGAGAAGAAATAATGGACACTATACATGATATTTTTATGCTTTATAAGACGACAAGAAGAAAAACTGACCTGAAAAAACAAACGTGTTGATGTATTGAAAATGAATGGAGAAACATAGGATCTCGACAATTATTGACTAGTTTTGAAATGGATAAAGAAAAAAATGGGTAAAATTCATGTACAGTATTTTGTTTACTTCAAGCACATGCTTACCCGTATTTGGAATAAAAGTTTATGTTTTTATAATATATTTGTGATATTTACATGTATCAATTGTTTCAATCTGATTTGTGTGCTAGATGTCAAAGGACTCTCTCTTGGGAAATACGAAACTGTCCGGGAAAAACTGCAGCGAGAGAGACAAGAGGAGTACAAGAAATTCATGGATGAGGTAAGGCAGTTGTTATCTTCTTTTTGAAGTTCTTGTAATCTGTATGTATAATGTAAGTGATATCTTATGTGTGATTTTACTCAGTTTACTGTAGGACGACCTGGACAATATGGACAATCGGGAAAGCAGAAGAGAGAATGCTTGAGAGCCTAAAAATGTGCTTATGGATAAGAATGGTGGGAATAAGTTGGAAATACAATTGTATAAGAATAACTAATGAAGAAGTAGTAAATAGAATGAATGAAGAAAGGAACCTATGGGGGACCATCAAAAGATGAAAGAAAAACTGCCTAGGACACATGTTAAGGGGACACAATATGTTTAGAGCTGCAACAAAAGGGAAAATCGATGGAAAAAGGGGGAGAACTAGACCAAGAACTGGAATGGTGTCTGAGTGATATGAGGGGCAATTTGATGTACATATGGACTAATGAAGAGGAAACAGAGGGTAAAGCAGGGTGGAAGAGGAAATAAGACTCTGGTGTGTCCACCAGCCCCATTGGCAAAACACCAAGAAGAAGACTGTAGGTCAGCCTGTGTATTGAACTTTAGCAGGGGATCTTTATTAATTTATTGAGATGGCAAGAAGATGATATGAAATCAAGCTGTGAGCTGCTTAAAATGTCAGTTCTCCGTAACGGTTGGGATTGAGGGGGTGGGGGATGCACTCATGCACACAGTTGTTGCAATATAGTGATGTCCCTGTACTGTGCTATCGACTGTTGAAAAAGAAGAGTTGAAGAAGAGAAGTTTGTATAATCCCCATTTTGTCTTTGTTGTAATAGAAAAATCAACGCTCTGCTCAAAAGAGGACTCAACTTGAAGGTGATGGCCTGTCCTTGCCAATAGGAGAACGAAACTCAGCAAAGGTAAGCAAATATTTTGTACTAAGCATTTTGAAATGGAAAGTACAGGTTGTTGAATTTCAGCCAATCACTATGTTTCTCAGTTCTTTGATATTTGGCAGCTATCCATTGCACCAGCATTTATCAACAATTTTGAGTTGGACAGTAGTATTTTAAATTCTTCTTTTAACTTTTAATGTGCCAAAGTTGCAGATCTGCACCAAATAATACACATAAAGTCCATAGAGGATTAAATCCTCTAGCATGTAAAGAATTTTACAATTATTGTGCATACTGCTTTTCCTTGCATGTTATGAGTCAAAACTGGATACTTTCCAACTGTCCTTGTTTCATAGGAATAGTGTCCCTTTTTCAACCATAAAAACAACTGCAGATAAGTATGCCCCTATTTCTGACTTCATTGTCAAGAATGCAAAGAAAGAAAGAAAGAAAGAAAGAAAGAAAACTAGAAACAACAAACATAAACATAAACATAAACAAACAATAATTGTCTACAAGATAGAGTCATAATATTGTAGTTTGCAATTGCAACTGGATTGTAAGATGTGAATTTAAGCCCTCATTCACCCTGGTACATGTAATATGGTAGATCAAGGCTGAAGCTTGATATCCGATCATATTCAGGCCCCATGGGCCCATCCCAGCCGAGGCCTTTCCCATTTCCAATTTTCAAATGTTGACAGGTATGTTAGTATTAATGGGTTCTTGTGAAGCTGTGACGGTTCAGCCATATTCATATCACTCGTGTCTTGTAGGAGAGGGCTCGGCAGCAACGTAACAAGGAGTACAATGAATTCATCAAGAAGAAGGAGGGACAGAGGAGGAGAAGTCGGGAATCAAGTCTGGAGAGACCAGGAATAGTAAGCACCCAAAAAAGATTATTATTTTTCCTCATAAAAATTGGTTATAGTGTAAAGTCTACATACTCATATGACAGATATATTCAAATATAATCAAATTGTGTGTTGATTTAGGCAGAAATTTAACTTGTCGCATGAATTTCTAATTCAAGATTATGGTAAGAATAAAAAAGAGTACTACTAATTTTCTGACTATTATGAAATTAGTCAGGATATATAGAAAGATGCTTAATACCACAAATGAATGGAACACAACTATTGTGTATCAGGAGAATCCGTGGGAGGGCAAATGAAATTGTTTGAATTGGAAACATCTTTAAACTCTTGTAGGGAGGTGTCTTTGGGGGAGTTGTGAACCAGTGTGTACACAAACCCCCTCCTTTACCTTTACCTGTATGTCTGTAAAATGACAAACATTGTAAATCTGGAAACATGTTACTGACACTTAAGGAATTGCTCTGATTCTGTTTGAATTGATGGAAATTCATGTGTGTGGTTTGATTATGCAGGGAGCTTCAGTACAACAGCCTGCTGCCCAACCCCAGTCCAACCCGTATTCCAATGCAACCAACAACAGCTACAGCCAGCAGCCCCCACATGCTCGTGAGGCCTCCTCACAGACCCCTGTCCCCAGGGAGTATGATGACCGTCCCCCACCCAGGGGGCCAAGGAGAGGATGGGGAACCCCCCAGCCATTGGAATACGAGGATCTCCTGAGACGGAAAAGAGAAGAGGAGGCCAGATATAGGTAAGTTGAAAGTGGAATCTGTTGAACATAGCAAAATACAGATAGAAAATGTTGAAAAAATGTATAATAGAATGCAATAAAGAATCCTAAATGCAACATGACTAAAATATTATATAAAAGCAGTGATATTATTTGAAGAAGAACCAAATGAGTTGGAACATATACTAATGTATGCACTGTCTTGACCATAAATCTGGGCTATAAAGATTTGTCTTTAAAAGGAGCATGTATTATGCCCATGATTGAAATGGAGCCTGTAGAAAGTTACACAAAATGTATATAGTAAATTGTTAGATATGAGAGGGAAATGTCCATCATGAAATTTTCATGTCAGAAACATTGAACAGTTACAAGGTACTGTTTTCTCATATCATTGTGTCCTAAATTGAGGACTGCTTCAAGTCCTGCCACTTTTCATTTAAGTAACATATTGTACCATGACACGTAAAACATTATTTTTTTAAGTTACATACTGTAATCCTGAAAAAGTTGGTATCATGACAAAAAACTAACTTGTTATGGACAAAATTTCTAGTACAAAACACTTTGCTAATCATAGGGATTTATCATATTGACATTTTAGTTAAAATGTGGGGTTTAGTAAAATAGAAGAAATACCAAATCATTGTATCTTGATAAAATTTGTTTTCAGCATGGATGATATACTTGTTTATGGTGACTGTGATTTCTTCTATAGATGCATTAACATATGACCAAAGAAATTGTTAGAATTACCCTCATGTTAACCACTTCCATCCCAACTTAAATCTGACTTTACTGCTTAAAGTTAGTAGTTTCTATATATCTCTATCTACAATTTATGTTATCAAAGAGCAGAGCTTCCAAGTGGTACTGATTTTGAGTAAATTTTTACTGAATGTGGGAAAGAATACTAAATGTTGCATGAAAATACTGATTTTATCAAGTCAGTGTTCTTTTTAGCTCACCTGAGCCAAAGGCTCAAGTGAGCTATTGCAATCGCTTTTTGTCCGTCGTCCGTCGTTCGTCGTGCGTCGTGCGTCGTTCGTCGTGCGTAAACTTTTACACATTTTCAGCTTCTTCTTCAAAATGCATGATTGGATTTGGCCCAAACTTGGCAGGAATGATCCTTAGGGGGGGGGGATTCAAGGGTCCTCAAATGGTACCCCTGGCCCCCCCTAGGGGTCCAGGGGTAGGGCCCTAAAGGGCCAAAAGGAGGTAGTTTTCAAATATCTTCTCTAGATCCAGAAATAGTTTAGTTAAGCCACTTTGTGTGTAGATACCTCCATATGTGCTGAATTAATGTTCCTCATGACAATGCCCAGGGTGGCCCCGTTTGGCCCCCAAGGGGGGCAAAAGTTTGGGGGTAGGGCCCTATAGGAATAGCTCACATTCACATCAGTGGATTTAGACCAAACTTGGTGGGAATGATCCTCAGGGGGAGGGGAAAGAGGGTTTGTGGAATGGTACACCAGGCCCCCCGCCCCCCCCCCCCCCCCCCCCCCCCCCCCCGATGGGCCAGGGAGGCAGGGCCATAAGGCCCAAACTAGGTAACTTTCTAACCACAAACCCATTATGTACACACTTGGGTGTGATGCGTACAACGACTTATGTTATTGGGGGTCAAGGTCACTTTATGCTAGGGTCAAAGGTCAAGCGAAGTCAAGTTTTTCTTTGGTTTGGTATTGGCTTTATTCTTCTAATCCAGAATGAGTTTAGTTAAAGCACGTAGTGTGTAGATACTCTATATTGGCGAATTATGTTCTCATGCATGCCAGAGTGGCTCGGTTGTCCCCAAGAGGGGGCAAAGTTTGGGGTAGGGCCTATAGGTACTCACATTACTCAATGGATTTAAACCAAAACTGTGGGAATGATTCCTCAGGGGGGAGGGGAAACAGAGGTTCATGGATATGGTACACGGCCCCCCCCCCCCCCCCCCGGTGGCCCAGGGGCAGGATAAGGCCCAAATTACGGTAACTTTCTAACAGAGCCCATTTGCTAACAAACTTGGATGTAGAGGTTAACATGGGACTCAATGTTATTTGGTGGTAGGTACATAAGTAGGTCAAAAGGTCAAATGTTAGATACTATGTCGTGCCTCTGTTTTTATAAAAACGGATGTTAGAATTTAATTTAACTGGGCAAAATCAGCTATATGGCAAGGGGATGCAAAGTTTTTCAACTGGTTCCTTTGGCTACGTTGGTGCCTAGATATCAGGCTCCAAGGGCCAGAACTCTACGTATAACTGATGTGTTTTCTATGGGTACCACAGAGAGTTTGCGAGACCTCAGGTGAGCGTCGTGCCCCCCGGGGCTCTTGTTTGTAATTCTGCTCCATTTTTGTTGGAATTACTGATTTTGATTCAAAATAGGGCAACATTACTGATTTTTAGCTATGTAATGACTGAAAGGCATTGATGAAAGTTGGCAGCTATGAAGGAGTGATTTTGTTTGTACAAGCACTGGTGTAATTTTGGAAGCCCTTTTATTTGTGCCAATTTCGTGTTTGTTTACACCTTTATCTGTTTTTTTTTTCAGGCGATATGATGATGTTGATTACTATCCACCCCGTGGAAATTTAAAACCAGCACACAGCGATCCTTACCTCAACAGATATGAAGAGGTTAGTATTTTACATTATATGCCACATTCTATGAATCTTGCTGCAGGAAGAATCAAGAGTTAATTATGTCATAAAGCATAGTTTTGCCTATCAATCACATGAAAATAAATGTTTGTTGCACTCGATGGTGATAGTAGGTTGTGTGTTTGCTGCTCTCCTCTGTCCATGGAGTCCCATCGCACTTTCAATACATTTGAATGCTTTGCACCATATCTGAGAGTACAATTTCACTAAATTTCTTCAGTCCATAGAGTCTTTATATTAGGAACGATTTTAGCGTATTTGCTCGATAAGCTCATTTCAGGGTGTGCAAATTGTGAACACGATCTTCAAGACCCTTAGGAGTAGCCATGTTTGTTGAAAGCCTGTTTGCCTTGTTACCTATCTGAGAAAGTAGGTAAGGTAAGGGTTAATGCTGATGCACTTGCATTATCTACTTTCCACTGGTCTCGTCAGAGTCGGTAGGCCCTTTACAGTTCTGATACTAAAATGCATAAGTCTTGTAGACCACTGAAAATAAAATTTACAAAACTTTAACTGAGATGTAAACTCTAGAAAGGTATGACTTGGTCAAAGTTTGATTTATGTAAGGTGTTCTCTTTTATATTATGACTTTTAAGGATGGAAGGCGGTCTAGTAGAAGAGACTACGATGACTACGACAGAAGGTGAGACATTTTTTTGTTCCTGTCCATAGCGTATGTTTCAATCATCGTAAAGAAGCAAATAAAAAAAAATCTTGTTTCCTATCATTTATGAAACAAATTGGTGCCATGGCATTTGTGAAGTTTTCAAGATATGAGCAAATAATAAGAATTGTTTAAAAAGTTTGATATACAATGCATATATTTTACAAGGAAATATATAAATCATTGAATATTTCGGTGAGAAATCTGTACATTTCTAAACAATGAAGTTGTACAATGTGCCTTATCCATCTTTTGAGACCCAAATTTGCCAAATTACCCTTTTAACCCTATATTAACTGGGGGGGGGGTCAATTTGACCCCCCCTCGATGAATTTCGCGACCATGCTGCCGCGCAAAATTTTTTTATCGCGTGGCTCGCTGACTTTTTACTTTCAAGTCTTGCGCATCTTTTGAGACCATTTTCACGAGAATCGGACATACCGTTACGACGCTGCGTGACTTTTTATACAAGCATGTCAACCCAAAAATTGCTCAAAAATGTGATTTTGTGTACAAAATCAATGGAAATTGTGTTTTTACCCAAAAATCATAAATATATGATTATTTTTTCTTTTACTAGTTGAAATTAATTTATTTTATGCTGTTTATGATTGCAAAAGTGTCACCAACAAATTTCATCGAAAAAACAATAGAAAACAAAAGGTCGAAAAAACAAAGAAATACATAAGAAATTCACAAAACAATAAAATATGTAAGAAATCAATTCCAATTCGGCAAATTTTTTTGTAGATAATTGTGAGAAATGTCAGAATGAATATTTTTACCAAAAATTAGTATTCTACTAGCTCTTATAAGTGAGTTACAGGCGAAAACATAATTTCATGCACTTATTTGCGTAATTAATTACTTAAAAAATAGAAACATTAATTTTTTGAAAATTTTATTATACAGTCGTGTAGTTTACATCCGGCTCTATGCGCATGCAAATCTTCGCGGCGAATGCGCGATCGGCGGCCGAGATCTGAAGAGGGGTCAAATTGAACCCCCCCCCCCCAGTAAAAACCTGGTCTGAAATAGCCCAGTTAAAATAGGGTTAAGCCTTATGCATGTTTTGAGACTTAACCCTAATTAGACTAGGGTATTTTGGAGGCTGGAAAGACTGGGACGGGGGGGGGGCTAATGGGCCCCCCCTTCAGATCTCGGCCGTTGATCGGGCGATGGCGATGAAAATCAACACACACGTCACCCATGACATAATCTACAGAATTGTATATTTGATTGTTCAAAAATTAGTCAAATTTATTTTTAATTAATTAATTATGCTAATTTATGCATGAAATTAGAATTTGGCTGTAAATCATTAAGTACAGCCCTCATGCTCAGTGCTCATTTTTTGTTTAAAGACTTTGCGAGATTTTGATCGGAGGTACATTAAAAAAAAAATTCGGTATCGAAATGTTTTCTTACGTATTTTATTGTTTTTGGAATTTTTTATGTATTTCTTTGTTTTTTGACTTTTTGTTTTTATTGTTTTTTCAATGGAAATTGTCGGCGACATTATTTCGGTCATAAAGAGCAGCAAATCAAATGATTGTTATCAATGAAAGCAAAATTAATCACTCATTTATGAATTTTAGCTGAAAACACAATTTGCAGTGACTTTGTACATGAAATCACATTTAATTGAGCAATTTTGGGTCTGACGCATAGGTGCAAAATTATGCATAACTCGCGAACCGGGTACCCGGGCATCGCAAATTTGGGCGTAAAAGATGCGCAAGACTTCAAAAAAAAAAGTCATGAAATATCGCGGCCATAGCTTCTCGCGTTAAAAATTTATCGCAAAAAATGTCGAGGGGGGGGCCTTTAGGCCCCCCGCAGTCCAATTAGGGTTAAATTTGCCAAATTTAACCTATGTTACCTGGCTTGATTTCTTGATTTGTTCCATTTTGTATTGAAAAAAAAAATGCAATGAAAAAGATATTTTGTAATTATACAAAGTCCAATAGGTGAATATTTGGAGATATAATGTTTTCTGGATCCTACGATTTGAATTTTATGTATTTTCAGGAGAGTTCGTTTCAGCGATGAGGTACCTCCTCCACCGCCTGGAGGCTATAGGGATGGCAACTACACAGACAGGTAAGTAACAGCACATTGGTTTGGTTTTGTGTTATTGGTGTAGTTGATTTTTTTTCTTAGATACAGAACAAAGAAACGCTTAAAGTGATAGGCTAACATTGTGGAGCTTCAATTTAAAAAAATTGTCAAACTTTGATATCTGAGCTACATAGTAGTGTTCAAATGGACAAATAAACACCCTAGAATACAAAAGTTTGAAAAGTTACACTGCCAGTGGCAAGTTATACATGAATAAACAATAAAACTCGGGGCGAGTTTTATTAACCTAGGTGTACACACAGTAAGTCTGTGGGAGGAAATGGGCAAGTGAATCTGCTTACGATTTTCACTTTTTTAAAGCACTAAATAATGATTTTGAAATACAATTTTTTTCAGGGCTTCATTTTTAGACCTCATCAAAGACACTGGTAGCATGGGGAATCATGCGGCTCAGATTTTTTTAACTGTGGTAAATGTTAGCCAATACCTTTAACTGATCTGGTTAAGCAGGGGCGTCCATGTCCTGTGGACACAGCAAATTTCTACTACTACAAAGATACTGTAGCAAAGAAAATTTGGCTGAGAAGCAGGATTTGCACTAGTGACCTCAGGATACCATGTCCTGTGTTCTACCACCTAGTTAGCCAATTTCTTTGGTGAGGCAACAGTCAGAAACTGATTATGTTATAGGATCATGCACACTTGAATTGGGGATTGTGCTCAGTTGTTATCTGGAGGTCACTGGTTTCAATTCCATTTCAGCTAAATTTTCTTTTGCTATCTTCATAATTTAATTTTTGTCTGAAAGATATGGTTTGTGGAAACAAGATAGTTTGTTGGTTGTCCAGCAGAAGGGCCTCTCTAGCAAATGTTTCCTGCAGAAGGGCCTTAACCCTAACTGCACTGGGGAGGGGGGGCCTCGGAGGCCCCCCCTCAACGTTTCGCGCGATATACCCGCAACGCGAAAAGCTCTCGCCGCGACATTTCATCACTTTTTTCCTTTGAATCTCCCACATCATTTAAGACCATTTCCGCGACGTTCGGGTACGTGGTTCCGGAGTTACGCATTATTTTGTACATGCATGTCGCACCAAAAATTGCTCAAAAACGTGAATTCATGTACAATTTCAATGCAAATTGTGTTTTCAGCCCCAAATCATAAATGTATGAATATTTTTGCTAATACTCATTCAATTTGATTAATTTTATGCTATTTATGATTGCAACAGTGTCGCCGACAATTTTCCTCGAAAAAACAATGAAAACAAAAGGTCGAAAAAACAAGGAAATACATAAGAAATTCAAAAAACAATAAAATACATAAGGAATAAGTTTAGATATTGTAAATTTTTGGTGGTACATTTGCTAAAAACACTACAAAGAGTATTCAGACCAAAAATTAGCACATTTGGAGCATAAATTAATGATTTAGAGCAAAAAGACTGATTTTACTCAAAAATTACGCATAAATTAGCATAATTAATCAAACGACATTATTTTTGTGAAAAATAACAATACAATTTTGTAGAGTACGTGGCAGGCGACGTGCGTGCTGATTTTCATCGCGATCGCGCGTTCGACGGCCGAGATCGTAAGGGGGGGCCTCCGAGGCCCCCCCCCCCCAGTATTTTCATGGAGCCAAATAGCCCAGTACAGTAAGGGTTAACCTCTAATTTCCTGTAATATTAAAACCATTGGCTCTTTTCACATGAAGTCAAAGTAGTGTGATATTCTTAGATCCTTCTTTCAGTTTGTTAAGTGCTAATATCAAGTAAGGCAATATTTCTCAAATTAGAGAAAATTTACTCTTAAGACCCTTCACCTAGAACAAATGCTAGGGCCCTTCTGCTGGGCAACTGATGATATGATTATTTGGTGATTAATGTAAATCGGCACAGGTCAAAATATTATTGTGTGATGAAGATTGATAAATGTGGGGCAATGATGATCAAGCACTGTACTAGGGAATTGTTAATCAGTTTTAAGGAGAAAAAAATGTCAAGTTTATCCCTATTCACTGTCAAAGTAGAAATACGGACATTCTCAACATGAAACATTGTGTGACTTGTACAATTATTTTGAAACTGCGTTTCATCGGAAGTTTTTTTTTCTTGCATGTAGGTCATACCGACCCAACAGACCCAGAGAAAGAGACAGTCTTGAAGAGCCTATTTTGTATGACTGGGTAAGTGAATAGTTGAACATTATTATTAAATCATGGCAGTTCCATTGGCAAATAATATATCAGTCGTGTCAAAGGTTTCAGGGGTTTGGAGTACAGAAAATCTATTTTGTTTATATCATAACATCCTTGTGATAACTCCACAGTGAAGGTTGCAGATGTCTTGTGGTTATTGTTCAAAGTAATTAAAATTGCAGGAGTAATTTAAACATGTTGATTGCAATTGTATTGTTATCACACATCTTTAATTGACTTGCCATTGTACTACTATCATGCCTTCGGTGTGTTGCCAATGCCATGTTTTCACAAAAATCTGCGTATCTTATTGTACAGTCTCCAAATGATCCCGGCACAGGTACATCACTGAACCTATATCTGTAAAAGTGTGTGTATTAGTCTGTCCTCCCATTTAAAGCATGCTGTTTATTTTTGATCTCGCATTTTCTGTTTTATATTCAGAATCGAAGTAGAGCTGGAAGAAGTAGAACATTTACTGATGGGGAAAGGTAATAGTGAAGATTTCTAATTTCTATTGTAATGGTCAGTGTTAACTCTTAACGTGCCAGAGGATTTCCACCTCTGTGGGCTTTATGTGTATTATTGGGTGCAGATCTGCGACTTCGGCACGTTAAGAGTTAAGTGGCTGGTTGAATGTAACATTATCAGCAATTATATCAGCTAGTTCTGAGTTGTAATTTGTGCATGTACTGTTAAAGGTCATTGGTCCAAGTTGTGCAAACTTCATGGTAGTTCATGTTTTTATGTATGCACCAGATGCACATTAGAATGCAAAGGTGCAAGTATTTTCAAGCAGAACTTAGCAAAAACCATTCACAAGCCTTTCATCACAACGTGAATAGTTGCTCTCAAATGCTTTACTGGAGACCCATCCCACTTTTCAAAGATCAGTGGTATTGTGGCGCCATTTGGAAATCTAAAAACTGTGAAGTGACTTCAAGTAATTCAGTTTCAACTTGTTGGAAACTGAATTTGCATGTGAAACTTGTTTTAGTCCCCAAGTTTTATACACATGTCTGATTAATTAAATGATCATGTGTATATCTTGAAATGTATTTTTGGTAAAGGGTGAAAATGAATTTGCAATCATGATTTTAGATAGACCTATATTATCTGTTAATGCACTGGAAATCACAAGCACTAAAATGCCTCAATTTTTTAAGGAAATGTACATAATGTTACCTGCTCTCCAATAATTTACAAATCACAGTTTGTCACTATAAACAATTTTATTTGGGTTTGATGTTGTTTTCTGATGTTTGGGGTTGACAATAGAATACTTTGAGAAAGATTTAAAAAAAAATTGTGTTTTTGACAAAAATTCCACTTGGGCTTTTACTAATTGAATAATTAATTGACTTATTGATTGATTGCTTTTTAATCTTTCAGGCCCCGACCAGCAATTAAGCAAGAAGAACAACAACCAAGGGCCAAATCTGCAACATTAGCTGAAGAAGCAAGTCTACCATTAGGTCTGTATTGAAAGAAGATGGTACTGAAATATGGGCAAATATTATTTGCTGTATCAATAATGAGGAAAATTTATGAGAATAACATAAACAAAAAGCAAATGGATTAATGAATTTAGCAAATTGGAATGATGTATTATAGTTATTGCAATGTTTATTTATGTTATGGGCAATTCCACGGAAAATGTTACCCAAGGGTGGAAAAATGAAAATCGAGGAACAACTTTGTTTTACCCTGGAAAGTATTCAGGAAGGGTCACATCAACATGACCTAATGAAAAAAATTGCGCTCAGTACGGAAAAGATAATTTTTTGAGACTATTGAATAAAGTGATATGTAAAGACATTGCAGTAAAATTCAGTGTGTTTTGCCAGTTATTGCTTAGTAATGTGAAAAATTGTCACTAATAAATGACTTTCAGGAAATTATTTCTATGCCAAAATAAAGCTGATGACTCATTTGAACATCATCCCGCTGGATACCGCAAGAGAATAATCTTTTCTGAATGGCTATTTCAATTTTATGATTCCCTCTCGCTGAAGGGAATTCCGTAACGTTTTCGATATAAAAGTTTTTTAACAGTACACTATGTTTTGGTCCAAATTTTGTTCTAAAATTCAAATGCAAAGCTAAAATGTGATATCACACAACATATCCAGAATTTTTTTCGAGAATTTGCATTGTTCATATCCAAAAAAAAAAGGCGTTAGCGTGACATTTACACAACCAACGCGTTACGGACGATTACAATTTTGTATGCAGCAAGTGTAGCTGCATGATTACAGTCCAAATACTTTGATTCAACACTGTAATGTTGATATCTGTCATAAGTAGATACCTGTTGTAACTTAATTAACATTAATGTACGTACATGTACTTCAGCAACATGTACTATTTCACTATTGGATTTGACTAATCCTCTACAGCCTTGTCCATGCACTTGTACTACTCCCCATGCCCTCCTGATCGTTTGCATAGCTGGCAAGCCAAACACAGCAACTGGCTTATCAAGCTGAGGGCAAGTGTACTCGTTTTCAAGTGAGCTGGAATAATAACAGGAGGATGAGGAAGAGGAAGCAACCAACTCCTGCGTTATAGGCTTTTCATGCGGGTCCTTTTTCATGTAGAGATTTAAGACAAAACATCTGCCAAGTAGGTTTGTCGATCAACGAAAGGATTCATTCTGATGGATGCAGTATGAAATTCTTGAAAAGATCGCAGAGCCATGATTTTCTTTGTGTAACAGCAAAGAAAAGGAAAGTTATTGCTACCTCCTCCGCAGCAATGACAACAGGAACCACTTCTGTTCCATAGCTGACTGGAAGGCAGAATATGATAAATATGCCTCTAAACAGACCTTTCCTGACACTTGACATAAATTGTACGTCTGAAAACACAGAAAGCACATCCTTTATTGTGTAAAAAGACAATATTGAACTTTTGTGAACATTATGCATTTGTTTTAATTAGAATAAAGCAGCTTATAGCATATGGTTATGCTCAGTCATGGGTATGGATGTCCATAGCTGATATGAAGAAAAGTGTAATGTCCGTAAAGGTTTCTGTAATGACACATTTTTTATGATTACCGCATTGATCATCATTCAAAAGTCAAAAGGCTGATTTTATTCATGTTATTTACAGATCACCGATCCAATTGGAGACATAAATTTAGCCTTTAGATTCCACTATGAAAAAAAGTCAAAAAACTAATAAGTATGGGGGGTATACCCCCAAATACTCCTCAAATTGGCAACTTCAAAAAATAGAAGATATCATGAAAGTGCTATGGAAACATTTTTAAATGTCTATGGAGTCCTATCCAAACTGAAAAGAAACCAAAAATATTAAACAATTCATGTGACGCTCTCCTATCCAACTTTTATGAAGTGGAGACAAATCTGTAATGTCGTAACGCTCAAATGTATGTCCGTAACCGGCCACCAATTAATGGCTGTATGAGGAACATGAATCATACTGTTCACTAAATTTAACTTTATTCTTATATAACACTTCCTTACCTTTCAATTTATTAGTAAATTGGTTTAACTGTGTGCTTAAAATCACAGACTTTTCAATGAACATACAGGCATGCAAAAAGCTGTGTCCAAAAAATGTAATGTCCGTAACGGCACACATTTTGTCCAGTAACTACCACACGAAGTGATGAAATGGATGGAAACTTTCACTGTATATAACTTAGGGCCATATGTGTGTGATTCCATTTTATGAGTTCATAATAAAAAGGTTGTGTTATCCTAATGACCTTTTGAAGTTGCAAAAATTCTCTGAAATGTAATGTCCGTAACGCTGGAATTGCCCTTATATGTTATTTTTATGATCTATATCTGTATGTAAACAGTATATATTTGTTTGTGGTATTGTTTACTTCATGAATTATATATGAATATATGATTTCATAAATGTAACTAGTGTGAATTGTCTTGTTTGTGTTTCTTCTGTTCTATTTTGTGATTTATTTATTTATTGTTTTAAATAGGTCAACGAGATACGGGCAGTGCAACAAGGCGGAAGAAAGAACAGTACAGGAAAGAGCTGGAACAACAAATAAGAGAGGCACATGAAGCTAAACAAAGGTAACATTTAATTCTTCCCAGTCTCTCATCTGCTAAAGATCAGCGCTCAAAATACACGTGGGCTCCGGGCGATTTACCCCCGTAATGCAAAAAAGAGCCCTCTAAAATGTCAAAAGAGCCTCTGAAAATTCCCATAGACACAATGTAATTTATAGCCAAATTTAGCTAATGTGCTCTAAAAGAGCCCCCGAAAATTTAAAATTAAATTTTCCCCTGCTAAAGATGATGCGGTATGTTTAATTTCTTGAAATTATGGGTTTCTCAGAGCTAAACAGTGGGTGTCAAGAAGGTGGAATTGATCTGCAAAACGTAATTGTAAGAAGTTAATATAAAAAAAGAAAAGAAAAAAAAGGGAAAAGACTGGGATATTCATGTTTTGTCATCAACCACCGGAAAGAACATTACTACTGGTATTATTTTGTGTTGACTGGAGGCTGTATTTTGAACTGGAAAAGGGTGTAATTATAGTGACATTGCATTTTTTTTTATTCTGATGTTCTTTCCTGCTGATACGCTCAGAAAAAAATGGGTAACAGTTGGTGGGGGTAGGTGTGATATTTTATTGCTTTGATCAAGGCACTAATTATTATATGACTGGAAAAATGGTAAAGACCACTTCACATCTTCCCAGCTCAGGGCTGCCAACTGTCAGGCAATGAGCGTGAGACTCACGCATTTTGGCCCTTTCTCACACCAAAATTTTGTTAGATTTTCTATACATTTCTGTTGATCTCCCGCATTTAGACCTCTCTTTTATATCATTGGCCTATGGGAGTCTTACGTCACTGGATGCACTGACATTGGCAACTCTGCAGCTGATTGAAAACTTGCCAGAATGACATCAAATTGTTTAGACCTGCTCAATTATGAGAATGTGACATACGCCATAGCTGCTGGCCTTCTAGAGTACAACAAAGAATGAAGCAATTACCAAAGTTTACAGCTGTTCCTTAACTAAAGAAATGCTTAGATGAAGATAATCATCTTTTGTTATACTCTTGGAATCCTGACCCCTCGCCTCAGCTATGGGGGACAAAGTGATGCCTCTTTCTCAAAACTGAACATATCTTTAGTGTGGCATTACCTTTATTAAAGTTTCATGATGGTTGAGATGGCCAGCAAGCTTAACTTTCCTGCATTGTTCTTATGCTGTTTGGTACTTCTTGATCCGTATTCTGTGCTACAGGGAAAAGGAGAACCAGAGAAATACCAGCTTTACTGGTGCTAAGTCTCCAGCTCCAGCGGTAAGTTATCTTGATCATATATTCTGATGGTGCTCATGTTCTGTATGTGGGATGTTTTTGCTGTGTGTTGATTTTCATATAATTTGTGAAAGCATTCATGTTCATGACATTACTACCGATATAATTTTTTTTATCAATAATCTGCGTGATATTTCTTATGTATGCTGTTGCAGACATAATGTTTTTATGTTCTCCATCCATCCATACCTATGTATGTCCTATATGTATATGTAATCCCTATAACAAGAGCAATACCAATAACAACATCAATAGAACAACAAGAGTAACAATAACAACATAGAATAATACAATATTAACAACAACAACAACAACAACAATAACAACAACATAAATAAAACAAAAGTAGCAACATTTGTTTCGAAGTTTTAATCATACATTCAGTAAACCACTGAATAAGAATACATCTGACACAGCACCTCTAAAAGCTCCGCTCAATTCAAGGGTACCTAACATACAGTAATTGTTAAATTAATCATGATTAATGTAGAAAAAGAAAGAAAATTCTGGAGAGCACTGCATTGAATATTTGAATTTTATGTCGAAATAGCCCAGTTTACGTAAGCTTTGATATTAAATTTGATCAAAATCTGCTCGAGATAAATTTAATTTATGCTACAAGTAATTGTGCTTGAATTAAATGTTATTCTAATCCGCATTGCACCTTTCTACCCTCTTTCCCCAAATCAGAATGTCTCTGGTAGGGCATCTCGTAACAGAGGCCAGGCTGCCCCCCAACAGCCCCAGGCCCAGCCCTTGGGACCCGGCCAGCCCCAGGCCTACCCACAGGCGTACACGCCTTCCTTCCTGAATCAGGCCTACGCAGGCAGGGCCCAGCCTGCCTCCACGACCCCGTATCCAGGCCAATTCGCCATTCCCTCTGCAGTGCCAGATATACCGGTGAGTGTACAAATATCAAATGAATTTTGACTGTGTGAAATGTTTCCTAAATTCAAAGTACAGTCAGATTTTGCCCATTGGTTGCAAAACTCACCAAATTTGTTTGGTTATGTATTTATATTGTTGTTCATAAAAAGTAATTGTTTTGGTATTATTGTAATACTTATAGATGTTGATCATTATCATACATCACATGTAAAACACAATTTTAAATGTTGAGTTCAGATTCTAACATTCTTTCCCATCATTTCACATCTAGTTTTCACAATAACTGAAAGTGTATAAATTGTCTTTGGTATTTCTGAAATATTAACACAATTTTATAGTGTCAATATCTAATGTTCCTAATGTTATGTTTAAAACATTATTTTCCCTTTGTATCAAACCAAAAGAAACATAAAGTAAACGCCAGTCAACATTTCTTGTTGTTCAATAGTACCACCCTGTCAAAATGTGTTCAAGGATTAATATTGATCATGACCTTGAAATTGTTTAATCTCAGGTCATGAGTTGTATTTCGTTTCCTCATCTTATCAAAGCATAATTATTGCTATTCATTTTTGTGGCGAATTATTTGTTTGAAAGTGTGTTTACATTTGCCACAAAATTTCCCTTCATTTGAAGACTACACAGCTGTTTTTATTCCATGTATGTTCCTTTTACCATGTATGTATTTTGCACTGTAAATGAGCAGAGCACATCTTCTTATTTTCGTCTTTTCTTTCTCTCTTCACTCTTTTTGCACAACACTATTCCCAATGCACCACATTTTACTCTGCCACCCTCCACCACACTATCATACTTTTCTGCAATGTACCACATTGTACCCTACTGCCATATTAAACTCATATTGTATTTTGCTGCTCCACACTGCTTCACACTGCACCACACTGCATCACATTACACCACACTGCACCATACAACATCACACCACAACACACCACACCACACCACACCACACCACACCACACCACACCACACCACACCACACTACACTAACCACATCACACCACACCACACTACCCATACCACACAACACCACACCACACCACACCACACCACACCACACTACACCAAACCACACCACACCACACCACACCACACCACACCACACCACACCATACCACACCAAACCATATCAAACCATACCAAACCACACAACCCATACCACACCACCACACCACACCACACCACACTACTTATACCACACCTAACCCACCATACCACCCCACACCACACCAAACCATACCACACCACACTACCCATACCACACCTAACCCACCATACCACCCCACACCACACCTAACCACCCCACACTGCACCACGTCATTATGCAACCTGATCACCCTACACCACACACCACCACATCACCCCACAATAATCCTATCTTATGCACACTTAATATCTTCAACTCGAACCACCATTTGGCCCCTCTTCCCCCCCCCCCCAACCTTGACCCCATCTTGGTCCCCATGGCCCCCACCCTCAGGTCCCAACCAATATTATTGGACATTCTTTTCAGCCTCAGGTTCCCAACTTGGGTCTAGTCAATGCCTTGGATCAGGTACCCCAGCCACAGCCCATTGGTGATCTGGGACTTGATGATGCTATTGCCAAATCTCAGCCGTCAATATTGGACAGGTATTTTTATTTTATTTTTATCATTTTATTATGCAAATAATTTCTAGAGTAAGGTAACAATTGGATAACAGTAAACAGAGAATACAACAACCACTGGAATGCCAGGAACAGAAAATGGTAACTAAATGACTATAGCAAAATGTCTTTGTTCTCAATTCCATTGGGTGAAAAGTAATATTACAAAATTACAGTAATGTAATGACAAACAGAGGAAAATGAGCATAATGTATTTAGATTTTTCCAGGCTTCATTTTTAGACTGTGTCAGAATCTGGTGGACCATGTGACTCGAGTTTGTTAAATTGTGCTAGTAAGTTGCGATCTCTGATTAAAGTTTGCTTTATTCAGTTATATAAGTTGTGTCAGAAGTTGTTCTCAAGTTCAGTGTTGGGACATTTCATATCCTGCATTTCTAATTTTTTGTTTGTTTGTTTTTCCTTATGTTGTCATTTGTTTATTTCCCAGACCGTTTTCACTTAACTATCCTCCACCCTCGGCCATAAACCAGCCGCCCAATCCTACCGACCCATACCTGTACTATGGACTGAGGAATCCCCTGGAACCAGAGGCTAATCCAAGTGAGTCCATTCCCATTCACTCAAAAGGACATCACTGTCCAAATTCCATCAAAAGACTACAGAGTGCTGAAGTGATGACCTCAAAGTGGTTCCGAAATATACTGGAATAATGGTTCTAGAAGATCTATGTGCCGGATAATTACCACATGGACAATAACAGCCGTGACAATTGTTCCATCTACAGTCACCACTGGACAATTGTTCCCCTGGATAATTATTCCCAGGTCAATTACCACCCTGAAAATTACCCCCTCGACAATTAATCTCCCCCATGTTAACCCATTGGAGACGATATGATTTCACTATAACACTCATTTTCCATAGACCCCAACACAAGTTAACTCGTACCGAGTCTCCAACGGGTTGATTACCCTTAGGGCACATACCCCAAGGCAATTACCCCCCAAATAATGGTCCTTTTGGAGGTGTCATGGCTTATTGGATAATACAAAGGTTTTATGACCTAGCGATCCCTGTTTCGAGTTTTGTCGGGGCATCTGTGTCCTTGGGTAAAACACTTCATCTGCAATACCCCTCTCCACCTAGGACTACATGGGTACCTAATAGGATGAAAAATCCGGTTGGAGGCAAAATTGGCGTGGAATACTCCCCAGGCAGTGGAGGTGGGTGCACACCTGTGCAGGCGTGATATGGTCCAATGATCAATGAGTTAAAATCAGTAGAGAGTGCCTTAAAGGCGCTGATCCAAGACTTTAAACCACCAACTTTACCGTTTTTAACTTTACCATTTGGCAATTGTCATACTTGTAATCATCCACGGGATAATTGTTCCTGGTGGTAGTAGTTGTCCTAGGTGGACAATAAACCACCAACTTTACTTTTTTGTAACTTTACCTTTTGGCAATTGACCTAGTTGTAATCATCCACAGGATAATTGTTCCAGGTGGTAGTTGTCCTGGGGGATAGTTATCCTGGATGGTAGTTGATCCAGGGATAATTGACCTTTAGAACAAATTGTCCAGCAGGTAATTATCTGGGGGGGGGGGGGGGGTAAATGTCCAGGGGATAATTGTCTGGATATGGAGAACAATGACAAAATCATGACTCGGCGCAACTGCAGCTCTCCTATTGTTGGTAACAATCATGTTCGATGTGCTGCACCTCGTTTTGCCATTGTCCACACATAATTCTGGACCAGAGTGACATAACTATTTGGCACTCTATCAGTGTAGCCTCGTAAGTTATGTCTAGACTGCTTTGTTGTTTAGTCCTGAGAACATCAGCAAGCACTCTAGGCTAATCGTTGTACCCAAGAATTCAAAATCAAGGAGAGTTTGATACATGTCAAATCAGATTTTTGACTTAACCCTTTCAAACCCATGATCACTAAACAACATACAGAGCTAATGGCGTTTCCAAATAATAGGAAAGAAAGGGTTAATCAGGTTATAAAATCAAAGTGGTGCATGAAGAATGCAGATTTATCTAGACTGCTCAATGACACTTTGTTGGTTGATAATGAAAAGGACATTTTATTGATAGAAGGTCGTTAACACTGTACAAAGTCTATGGCATTAGCGCCCTTTTCCTTCTGAGTGGTTTGGAGTTCACTCCTTTCTCATTCTTAGCCAACAATAAGGTGCGTTCACATTGACCAATGATGATGGAGAAGGTTGTCAACGCTGTACAGACTCTGTGGCATTAGAGCCCTTTTCCTTCTCAAGGGTTTAGTGTTAATGCCGTTCTCATTCTCAACTGGCATTAAGGTGTGTTCACATCTAACAATGATGGTAGAGAAGGTTGTTAACGATGTACAGACTCTGTAGCATTAGCACCCTTTTCCTTCTCAACAGTTTAGAGTTAACTCCTTTCGCATTCTCAACCAACAATAAGGTATGTTCACATCTTCCAATGATGATGGAGAAGGTCGGTAACACTGTACAAACTCTATGACATTAGTGTCCTTTTCCTTCTCAATGGTATAGTGTTAACTCCCTTCTCAATTTCAACTGAAGATAAGGTGTGTTCACATCTTCCAATGATGATGGAGAAGGTCACTCATGCTGTACAAACTCTGACGCATTAGCGCCCTTTTCCTTTTCAGGGGTTTGGAGTTAACTGCAGTCTTATTCTCAACTGACAATAAAGGTTATTCATATCTACCAATGATTAAGGAGAAGGTCGTTAACACAGTATAAACTCTGTGGCATTAGCACCCTTTTCCTTCTCAAGGGTTGAGAGCTAACACCTTTCTCATTCTCAATAAAGGAATAAGGTGTGTGCACATCTTGTGATGATAGAAAAGGTCATTAACACCGTGCAAACTCTATGGCATTAATGCCCTTTTCCTTCTCAATGATGTAGAATTAACATCTATCTCATTCTCAACTGACTTCCTGTATATTGCTTGTTGCTCAGGATTGTGATAAACAATATAAGTGGTGTAGAATATTATCCACCACGATTTTCTCACCTAAAATTCTGAAATAAAACTTATTCCTTATTCAGGCATTGTAAAAAATTTATTCATTACGTCCTAGAATTTGATTATCTCTGTAAAACCTAAAGGTGAAATACTAGGAAATGATGAGTTAAGCAGAGATATCTGCATGTTTTTGCAGTAGAAGTGCAACAGTGAAACTAATGTGGAAGTAAGTGAGTGTTGTAGTCCACAGATAGTAGTTCAGGAGTGTAGTTACTATGAACTTACATGGAGTGTGCATTGAGTTCAGAAGTAAACATTTGTGTGTTTCCCAGTGATAATGTGCAGCTGTTTTATTGACTTACATGTATTGACATTGGATATGTGAGCTGACCTGTGTTACTTCAAGAATGCTATTTTTGACTTTGACTCAATTTCACCATTTTCATACCTAGCTTTAGAATAGAAACATTAATACAATTCATGAAATGATGACCTTTCCCCCCATATATCAGCTTACTATTTTTATTGATCCACAAGTTTTACGTGTTCTTGTCTCAGATGAGACCTGAATTATTCTTCAAATTAATTTCCTTTTTTTTTCAATTACCCCTCTTGACCTACAAGCTTCCGTGAACACCTCAAAGAACTGGATAAACTCGATGTCAAAGTCTATCAGTGCAGTTGGCGGTAACCTCAGAGAAAGAAAATAATATTAACTAACCCGTTGTTGTCACTTTGCAATATATTCCAAAGCAGTAATTTCTGATTAAAGCATGGGTGGAACTATCGTGCAGAGAACAACTTTTGAAATGACTTTGTTTTAAAACTGCACATTTTATGATTGAAAATAATTCATGTCAGCTCAAAAATATCCCCCTGAAAAAACGAAACAAAACAAAACAAAACTTTGGATGTGTTTTGTAATTTCATTTATGAAATGTGTTTCAAAACAGATTAAGAAATTGAAATTGGATGTAACTCTTGTTTGATTTGGTGAATGAAGAATCTTGATCTGTGATTGCACTTTTAAACACTGACAATTCAGGCATAGGGCTAATTAGCATATTGCTCAAGTTTATAGAGTATTAATTTGGCATGTTTCAGTGAATGCAAATTACCTGGAACCGGTTATGTTTATGACAAGAAATCAATTTCTCCCAAGTCATAGCGTTTATCAGAATTGTGACCACCATTGTGGTAATGTTAATTAGAATAACCTAAGTTTTTCTTTTGATTGATTGATATGTTGTAGAATAGTTTAACTTACATAGCACTTGAATCTGCATTGGATGTGCCACTCCCTGGTTTCAGTTTGAATTTTGTTTTTTAGAATAATGGCATAGCACGCAATACCAGACCTAACAAATTTTGTACTTTTGTGGCACAACACATTCATGAAATGGAATATTTCTGCCTCAGAAAAAGTTTCCATATCAATCTTGAGAAACAGTTTGTGTTTTTGATGATTGCGCTTACTCATTCTTCAGGTTATCAATCAAATTAGTTGATTAACATGTAGGTTTTTACTTTGCATGATCAAATTCTTTTGAATTGACTCCGGAACTGTAGACTCATTCCCAGATATTGCACATCATGTACTGAAGTTATGCACATAGACTAGTAGAATAGTCCACTGTAGCGAGTGTGAGCAAATCCCATGTGTACTGTACAACATCATAGTTAAATGTAATCATGCACATACATTCCACCCTGACAACTGTGAACAGATATGCTTCATACTACATAGTAACTTTACTTCTCATAATGCACATTAGGATTTTTCATCTAGTAATTTGTCTTAATTCCAGTATTTCATGTGATAACAGTCATTGAAATTGATGTTGAGTTTAGAATAATTATTTTAAATAATTGTCTATAATTTATATTTTATGTAAAATTTAATATCTGAGTCAGTTGTTATTATTCCCGTGTTTATGTGTGCATTGCACATTTCATCCCTAGTAGATCAACATAGTTCAGTTCCATTGTAGAATAACATAGCCATTATTAACAACTTACAGAGATGACTGTTGGTATTGCGTGAGTGAATTGCAGCTACTTATCTATGAGATGCTTTTGTGATTTTGTGTGATTTATAGTCTGCACAAGAATGAATTGTAGCAGGTGATATCCATGAACAACCAATTTTTTTTTTCCACAAAAGATATGACTTAGTTAGTCATGAGAGGATGGTGATTTTTCTGTTGTGAGCATTGCTTACCAGTAATTTTTTTGTACAGAAGTGATGGGCTGCAGATAGCTAGACACACACAAAAATACTTGGACAAAGCAAGAATGAGTTACGGTACATGTACATGTATCTGTACACATGAACAGGCCTGTCTGTGAGTGAAGTGGGGCTGGGTTTATTCGTCACTTCTTTAGCAGTGTTTCAGGAGCGTCCAGCAGATTATGGTTGTATTTGGATCACTAAAAGGTATTGGCTAACATTTACCACCGTTAAAAAAATCTGAGCCGCATGATTCCCCATGCTACCAGTGTCTTTGATGAGGTCTAAAAATGAAGCCCTGAAAAAATTGTATTTCAAAATGATTATTTAGTGCTTTAAAAAAGTGAAAATCGTAAGTTGACCAGATTCACTTGCCCATTTCCTCCCATAGACTTACTGTGTGTGTACACCTACATGTAGGTTAATAAAACTCGCCCCGGGTTTTATTGTTTATTCATGTATAACTTGCCATTGGCAGTGTAACTTTCCAAACTTTTGTATTCTAGGGTGTTTATTTGTCCATTTGAACACTACTATGTAGCTCAGATATCAAAGTTTGTCAATTTTTTAAATTGAAGCCCCACAATGTTAGCCTATCACTTTAATTTTCAAGAGTTTTGGGGGCACCAGGACTGAAAACTTGGCTTGTTCTTGTAATTTTGCCATGTACATGAACTGTACATGTTAGTCAAGTCTGTATTATACTTCTAACACAGTATATATACATGTAGATTTATGTAATCGTAGCTAGATTAACATTTATCACCCACAGTGAGATTTTGGTTGCCATAGCTATAGATTGCACTTCATTGTGAAATTATTGCTGAGTGAAAAATCGACTAACCATCATCATCTTAACTATAAAAAAAAAACTATCATGGTCAAATTTCATTTCATTTCATTATCTCTCCTAAATCAGGTACTTTGGTGGGAAAAGATGCAGACCAATTCACTGGTAATGTCACTTGAATCCCCCTCCTCAAAAAAAAACGTGTGTACTGTTTAGGAGATTGTCCAAAAAATGCACCTAATAAAAATCCAGTCACCACACAAAGTTACGAATTATACATTCCTACCTGTGATTTACATGACTTGTACTAATTTACTCCTCTTTATCACTGTTTTTTTTTCTCCTATCAGCATACAACACTGATTGTGTTTTTCTTAAATCAAGATTGAAATATGAGGTTTTGTTCTATTCAATTGCTTTTCTATCATTCAACAAGTCTTCTCCAGTGTGTGACTATTTATGAGAAATTTAATTAGAGAAATAGTATAAGTTACAGTTCTTGTTTCATATAAACAACTCAAATGAATATCAGATACATGCAAAATACATGTATTATGTTAGAAAGAATTTGTCAACTAAAGTCTACATGAAACATACGTGGAGCAATAATCATCCCTTATGGTTATCTTTTCACGCATTATAATATCCATACACATCTGCAGGTTTTATAATAAAGAATTCATATTGAGCTTTGTAGCTGAACTTAGAAGAGGGTTTAACAATTAGTGATGACCGTTTGAAAAGATTTGACTTATATTATATAGCGTAACCTTGACTATCATCAAATCAAATTAAAACTGACTATAATTTTCCACTTCCTTCTATTTTGACTTCATGCATGGATATGAATGAGCAGTTGCAACCAGACCAGATAAATTGAATGGTATGAACAACTTTCTTGTCATGTCACAGCCACCCTAACCCTAGTAAAAAATTACTCCCACTGGTAACAAGATTTTCTAAAATCACTTTTGTGTAATACAGGGCTCCACACTAACTTTTTTTCCTGCTTGCCCTTTGGGCAAGTGAAATTATCACTTTTAGATTTTTACTTGCCCGAATGAAAAATTTACTTGCCCGATAATAAACAGTAAACAAAAACAGTAAGCATGAATTCTCACTAAATCTTAACAATAAGGCTTTTTATAGCATTGGACATTTATTATTTTAATTCTGGGGGTTACAAAAGGTGTGATTTAAGAAGATGAGTCATAATATCAAATACAATGAACAAAATAATGTTAAAATAGAGAGACATATTTTTGTTGTTTTGGGGCATATTCTGCTCATTTCATGATCAAAATCTTACTTGCCCAATTGGGCAAGTAAAGTTTAACACTTTGAGTTTTTACTTGCCCCACTTTAATTTTTACTTGCCCTGGGCAAGCGGGCAAGTGCCAGTGTCGAACCCTGTTAATGAATTGACGCTTACTCTAAGGCATCGCACGGGTAGAGGACGTTCACTCGTGCCTTGCAGTCGCACTCATATGTCCCTCCGCAAGCATCTTTTCTTTTTGGCCTTTCTTCTCTGGCTTTTGCGTTAATGATGGTAGTTCCTATCTTGTGAATGTCATCTTTGATGTGCAGTCTCTCTCCATTTCTTGTCGGCCTTCCTCATCGGTCTTTGTGACCGCGGGATTTCAGCCTCAGAGTAAAACTTGGGGTTATCGGAGTTGTCATTCTTTGGGATGTGTCCATAAGAGTCTCAACTTTTGTCTGAGCTATGAGGTCCACTACTGGAGGTGTTTGATCCTCAGTTGGTGCCGTCCTTGAGGTGTCTTTCTTATCTCTTGTCCAGTGCGGGCATTACTCCAAGTATTCGTTCCTCAGGCTACATCATGTCAAGAAACTTGAGACGATTTTCTTCTTCGCTTTGTCGTTAGTCTCCTAAGTGTTCGCCCATACAAGTATTTGTACAGCACAGGTACTCGGTTATAAGTTCTCACTTTGGTTTGCCTGAATATCATTTGCGTTTCCATATAGGTTTGATAGTCTTTGTACTGCCCCCAGGGCGTTTCCAATTCTCGAGTTTTATGTCGCTCTCTGCATGATCCTTTGAGATAGTGGTGCCTCCAGAGTAATGAAGTCTGTCATTTCTTGTTTAACACAGTGCCATTTATTTTGATTGTGATTGGATTTGAGTTTCTTTTCTCAGTGATGACCGTGAGTTTCCTGTTTTTGGTGATGTTCTTTATTTATATGTGACTAATATTACACCAATGTTACACAGATGTGTGTCCTAGTTTTTATAGAATTGTCAATTCATTAAATGCCACTCACACAAATATGTACAAACAGTTCAAAAATAATACACACATTACAATAACAGAAAATCAGGACAGTGTCATACTATCATTAAAGACATCGTCAAAGTCTCAAAGATGCCTTATAAGGTAATGTACACTCTATATGATTCTGTAATGATTGGTCATACTGTGTTAAATTTTAATCCAAAAGTCTGATTTGGAAACACCATACCATGTGCAGAAGTCAGTCAAGTATACATAAAAGCACCTAATCTTAAATACCTCTCCTGTGGTAATTGGCCTTATGAGCCACAATTAATACACCTACATACTGTAACCAGTAATCACCTTGTTGTTTCATAAACAAAAATCTTAATTATTTAATGCAATTATATTGTTAGTATAAAGTATTGTGATAAATTAAAGTTAAACCAAGATAATATACTGAAGTAATATTTCACAGAATGCAGAGCTCAAAGTTACTGGATGATAGCTCATATTATGACAATGATACTAATACAAAGAAATCAAAGAGTTGCAATTTTGTTTTCAAGGCTGTTCATACTTCTCAGCAGTATTGTTATTTGCCTTCTCTTTTTTTCTTGCCTTCCTCTTTAAGATTTACTTGGTAAGTGGATATAAACAATCAATTATCTTTTAAATTAGATATGTTATTTTAATTTTGGCATCTCTTGTCATTGTATACCACTGATATTTGTTTTTTTCACAGAGTCTGATTGCTTAATGTGTTTCCAGGCAAATTGAAAATTTCATTTGAAAAGTCAGAACAAACAGAAAACTTGCGAGCTTATATTGCTAGGAATTAAACAGATTTTTATGTACAGTATGTAGGTTACTATATTTCAAAAGGTAAATTGAGACTCCATATTACTGTATAAAATTGACCATAATTATTTGTCATCATTTAGTTTCAATCACATGATTAAAAAAGTAGACAGATACCCATGAGAAGATCATTGTTTCAATCACATAAGGAGGCCATGGATTTGAAATACTTATTTCTTGTTTCTACTATAGTATATTTCCATTAATTTTTACTGAAAGTGCCAAAGAATACTGATTTTATCAAATAAGTTTGTCTAATTGTACTGCATTTATGGTAGAATTACTGATTTTAGCTCAAAATATGGCCAAACTTAGTTTTAGCCATGAAATTTCTGAAAGGCATGGATGAAAGTTGGCAGCTCTGTATTTCAATGAGCAGACTAAATAACATAGTGGTGCCACAGTAGCTGTTCCTAGTGGAGGCTGTAAATTCATCTTTGATTATTAAGAACAGAGTGAGTGATTATACTATCATTTCACACCCATTAATTTGAAAATGGCCATTCCTGAATAATGCTGTCTTGATTATGAAGAATACTATCATTGTTTTGTATCAACCACAATGATATCCCAGAATAGCCTGAGTTACATTTTACCTCAAATCTACATTTTGCAGCTGTGTTTCATTACCATTTCATAAATGTTGGACTTTTTTACATCACAGCTAAGAACAATCCTCCGCCAAGCAATAACCAAGGCAACCAGGTCAGAGGTCAACCAGCACCTAATACGCAAGGTCGAAGGGCAAAGACTCCTTTTCATAGTATGTAGCTAACAGCAGAATTTACTCATTGTTTGATAGATTTCTAGGTTCTCATACATGTGGTCTTAACAAGCAGTATTTAGGCTTTACGACCACCTGTTTGTTGCACAGTATTTCTGCAGAACAGCCATTCCATACTTGTGTCACGCGAGTCATGCATGCCGTGTCTTACGAGTTACATGTCTGGGTATAGATGATTGATTTACTTGATCGAGTATTGGATTTGGCTATACCCTGTTTGCGCTTGTTGACATGAGACAGCGTGTCGCGTGATTAGCGTGGATGGCTGAAAAGGAATAAAAACAATTCTCGAAAGGTACAGACTGTGTATTTGGTATACATTTTAAATCTCATCTTATTGTTTTGTCACCCACACGAGTGTATTCTGATGCATGATGAAGTTTTTGATGACTGGTTACATTTTTAGTCAGTATGAGTTTAAATTAATTTGAGACAAGATACCTTGTCAGAATTATAACGAGTCAAGTCAGTGAATCTGACTTGAGTCAACTTAAGTTGCATTTAGGCCATGTAAAATTGATTTCATGTTGATCGTCCCCGCCCGCTTCCTTTTTTCTGCACGCCTCCTTATATTTGATATTTGATACATTTTCTTTTTATTCAGAAAACAACATAGAATACTTACCATAATATGCATCTTTTCCACCTTTTCTTCAAATACGCTGTTCAAATATTCTTGTACAAACATACTAAGACTCTAGAAAAAATTGTATTGAAATATAGAGTGGTTGATATGATGGGCGATCCGCAACGTTGGTTGATGTACGTATTCAATTGTATTATATACTATTTGTACACGCGGCAGCCATCTTGGGAAAAGTATCAAATATCAAATAACATGGTACACCCTCCTCCTCTTTTTCAAAAAATCCGGACGATCAACATGTAATCAATTTTACATGGCCTTATCCATGACTTGACTTGACTCGAGTCAGGAAGGCAAAATGACTTGACTTGAGTTGGGAGCCTAAATGACTTGACTTGACTCAACTCAAGTCTCCACATGCAGTAAATGACTTGACTTGACTTTGACTTGAGTGCCCACTGATTCAAGTCTTCCCAGTGACTTGAGTTGGGCCGTGTGACTCGAGTGTACCAATATGTGCGTGTGAGTGTAGCTTTATTCACTGTTGCAATCAAGTGCTGCACTTTACACTTCTTAGTATGTACCACAATTATTGTACGTATGTAGCGCAAGCATGATATGGTTGATGAGCATTTAGTGCGCACACTGTGTGACTGTCATGCTGACGGCTGTGAATCACTGATTATCGAGAGAAACCAGTGCATGTGCTCTATCTAGGATCGATCTTAATGAGACATAGAGTCATGTCACACGACGTGAGATTGACCAAGCTAGATTGTATTTTAAAATGGATTTATCAAGTCTTGCCAAGTTTAGTATCCAAACCATCCAATGACATTATTACAGTGTGTTAATGGCCAGAGGTTTCAGGTCAGAGATTGCATTATTTTCAAAATTTTACTAAGATTGTTTTCCATTGTATCAGGGGTTCTGCTCCCCTTAATAATTTTCCACCTGTTCTGGAATATTCCAGAATAAACTGGAAATGGGCTAAATTTCAACAAATTAAATAAATTAATTCCTTGTCAATCACAGTCTCACATCAAGTTAATATATATATGTTCATACATTGGAAAAGCCAATCAAGTGTTCAGACAAGCATAAGGTGTAGAACTCTATCGGCAAATGCGATGGAATCTTTTGAGTGGGAATATTCTGGAATATTCTGGAATATTCCCACTGGAAAATTATTCTTGAGCAGTACTGTAAGTCTAGTTTGTGAACACTCCTGTCATGATATTTACATTTACCCAAATGTGGTTCTCTTGTTTCAAATCTGCAAAAACATGAGGGGAATGAAGCTTTTGCCCATGCTGGTCCTGCTATATTCAATAATCAAACTATAGTTATTGAAGTTGCAATTCTCCAGATTCAATCGAAATCAGTCTAAAAATGTCCTTCTTTAATGCTTCCCATTCATTGTTACATTCTTCTCTTGTATTTTGACTCTCTTATTCCTGTACCTGTATATTGTATACTGCACCTAGAACACTCTATAGACTGGATTTGGTGCAGAATAAATATGTATTGTTATTATTTGACAAATGGACAAATATCTTTTATTTTCTGCAAATCAAGGACAACAGCCAAGTCGAGACACCGCCAACAAACAGAACCAACAACAGCCATCAACTTCTTCTAGAGTGCATGATCCCCCCTTTGCAAGTAATTATGGCACAAATTACAGTTTCTTCATTTTCTTCTCTTTCCCACGTTCAATATCTCTGTGCAATTTAATGATTCTAATAAATGTGATATTACCGGTACTTACCGTAGTCGGGGACTAAACTGGATTTAAAACCTGGATTACTACTAACTTAATTTTCAATAAATGGGTATGAAATAAATTGTGCAGTAGGGTTCCGCAAAATTATTGTCCAATGAACTGTGGATGCGGGAATACAGTCATCATATTTTAAGTTTGCCAAATGTTTGTCATTGAATTAATTTAAATGCATATCTTCATTATTAGGTCACATACATGTACATGTACTCAATACAATAGTAATTTATAATATTAGGACTGCCACTTGATGGTATTTGCCCTATTTTGAGTTTAACTCACGGGAGGTGGTGAAGCTTAATAGTCTGATGGCATTGTGAGACTACAGCTTTTAGGCTTACAAAGAAACAAACGAATTATGAAAACCACAGGTGATATATCAGGTAATCGACATGTATTATTATTTATTTGCCATGATCTACATACATGTAGTGTGTACTTCAATTATCTGGATTGAACTTTCTACACAATAAATAAGATGACACTGAATTGATTTATAACATGATAGGAAATACACATGGTTCCATCTGGATTTTAACTTCCCTCACCATAACAGCAGCGAATCGATTTATAATGTTCATAATTCAATAACATATATTTGCATTGTTTTTCCTCCTTGAAATTTATGTACAAAAGCATATGGTGCTTTTCGCAACCCGAACTCTGCCAACAGCCAAAGAACTTCAATTAAACTGGGTAAATTTGGCATAATATGTCAATTTGTGTGTGTTGCTTGAACCCCTTTGATGTTCACTGACAACAATGTAATGACATGACCCTTGACCCTTAACTCTTAACCCATGACCCCATTCTCTTACCACATTTTCCATTAAACACACAGAATTTAGCTGTATCATTATTTTTAGTTGTTAACAAGAATGTCATAAATATGTAACATATTTTGACATGTAGTACTACATGTATGCACACGTTAATTGTAAACGGTATGCTGAAATTCCTCTGTGATTGTGAGAATGACGTGAAATGAATTGCCTTGTTCATTTTAACACATCAAGAAAACAAGTTTACACGTAGTTGTAGCTGTTTGATGATTTTTCTGACATATTGTGGACAACTTTTTTGCAGCGCTGACTTGCTCTGGATGGTTTACATGTAATTCGTTAGCACAGTTAAAATTTGCTGTAGTATTCTATAGTTCAACACTTTTATATACTTAACATAATGATGCACTCCATGTTTCCTGTAACATCATAGATTCACCCTAAAACTGAAACATAGCAGAGATATTAATCCAGTTTTATCTTATGAGCATATTACCTGTATATGTTATTTGTTTACAATGACAATAGCCTTTTGACTTGGCCCTCTCGCTGTTATGGGCAAGCGAAGCGAGCCAGCCGAGCGCGGCAGTGCGAGGGCCTTTTGAGATCTGCTTGGCATCCGAAAAGTTATTATTATTCATGACCACAGGAACGACCAATCTCTGTTCGAATCAACCAAATGAATGAAATTGCGCGCTACGATCCCCTATCTTGGCCTTGTCAACTATTCGGTGGGTTGAAAGAAATTCCTTCAGTGTTGCTTACTACAATACATATACCATCTAACGCCAAATTAGTACACGTTCGTTTGAACAGGGTATTTGAAGCATTTTTCCTTAAATTTTGTTTCGTAAGGTCCAATTTGGCGTGCAAAAATCTGTGTTTGTGAATCATTTCGCCTAATGAAATAATGAACGCTTCCAGATCGTTTCGTGTTCCAGCAACAGTCTGTACGAACATGCATGATGATTGCATATTCAACGTAGGATCAAGTAGACAGACACACTGATTGGTTGATTTTTGCTACCCAAAATAGGGTAGCAAAATTCGGTACTTCAAAGGTCTAATTTAAGAATTGGAATCAGATCTCAAAAGGCCCTCGCGCTGCGCGCTCGGCTGGGCTCGCTTCGCTCGCCCGTAATACAGCAAGAGGGCCTTGTCAAAAGGCTACAATGACAACTGAAAGTCTGCTAGCATAGCTGTTTCATTCATACTAGAATCACTATTGTTGATTTCTTTCTGTCACATTGTAATAATGCAGAAATTAGTGTCAACATCTGTGTTGCAAAAGTGTCACTCTGTACCCCAATTAGTGTGTTACAGACTAGTGACTGGTTACTCTTGGCTCAATCATAGCACTGTAGAACCGTACTTAGTACAACTGTTTCTTGAAATGAGTTCAACTGCAGGGTATGCAACACAGTATGTGGATTCATTCTGAGACCCAGAGTGTTGCAACTCTGTTTCATTGCCTTGTTTCGTGCTTCTAGTGGATAGCAAATTTGACTGTTGTAACAGTCGAATCATAATTAGGAGAATATTATACTACTATAATTGTACACTTCTTTAGTTTGAAGGTTTTCATTAAAGTTGAATTAATTGTTCACTGTCTGGTATGACATTGTGTAAATATTCTGCATAAAAAGTTCTACAAATCATTTGCCAGGTATTATGCACTAATTTGTGTTGAAGGGAAGTGTACCACATTGGATATCTAATGTGTGTTTTTTTATCCCAATAATTTCTCAGTCAACCCAAAGCAGGAGCAAATAAAACCGGCCCAGCGATTTCGAGTGTCTGACCAACCACCTGTGACTATCCCAAATAGTGGTAATTTTACTCTTCATTTTCGTTTGCAGTGCCAATCAGCCATGAAGCACCGTGAAGCACTTTATTTTGCTGTATTAAATTTCTTTTCACTCTTAATTAAGGGAAAAATTGAAAGTGGTCCTCAACTTAGGACACAATGCTCCCAGAATCAAATCTACTGTTTGCAGTTTCTGCTGTGAAAATTTCATAGACACACATTTCCTCATTGTTGTACATGTACAGCTATGTATATTATCAGAAAAGGCTATGATGGTACATATTTGTTGTGTAGCTTTCTTTGGGATCAATTTTTCTTTGTTGACACAAAATATTTGTATATTTCTTAATACCCCATGCTTATCAAGGACTCAACCAGCAACAGCAGCAAGATCTACAGTCTACATTCCAGAGTAACTTATGTTTATTTGTTGATTTCATAACCCAACCTCAAAAATGACTTACCTTTAATCTTGTTTTTAATTTTAAAGTGACAAATTTGATTGTGTGTACAGTGTGTTTTTGTGAGGGAATTTCTGCAGTAACTAACTATCACTGTCTGTGCAGTTCTGTGTATACATGTACTTTTATTTCTAATATGAATATTTGTGTAATGTCAGGAATTATTAACTGTATGTCTGCGGGGTCCAATTATAACCAGTTACTAGTTAAAAAAAAAAGAAGGAAATATTGTAGGTAAAATGTAATAACTGATAAACAGCAAATGAAATCAATAGGGTGTGTCACTTTTTGCACATGCAAAGTGGAGAAAAGTATTGTATATAAAAGTTGTAGACGTTGCCATGTGTGTGTTTCTGAGAACATTAAAGTGTTAATTACAATATTGTGGATATTCTTGAAGTTGCAGGATTGTACAACAAATCTATTTAAAGTAATTATTTGGAATCAATAAATATCCACAAGGAAATGAAACTGTGATTGTTATTAAATGTTCAGAAAAATTTCAAATATAAGCCAACCAGTTTTCATATTCTATTCAAATGTGAATAATACTGTGATCACACTTGTTATGCTATCAGCTTCTAATTAAAGGACACCTTTTATGGTGCAATATCGCTCCAGCAACAAGAGTAAAGAGGGGTAAATAGATTAATTTCATACAGGGAATCATTTTACCTAACTTCTTTGAAGATCTTTTGTAATGAACTTGGTGTATTTCATGTATGTTTCAAAACACAATGGATAACTATACCTAGCAATTTGATAATGTTGACGTACAAAGGGAAGTCTGGAAATGTTACCATTAGCACCAAATGTGGACTAACAAACAAAAATAAAACATTTTTCAAAGCTCAAGATGATTTGTGAGTGGGCGGATTGATCAGTGATTACCGCAAATGGAGAATGAATTGTTTTGTAATCTTGTCTTCAAACGGACAAACACACTAGGAAAATGATAAAATCATAATTCAAAAGTTGAGTTTAGTATCAAATGTTTGAAACATACTGAAGCACACCACATACAAAGGGATGTACATATTCCAAAATACACAGGTATTTGTTATCTTTTATTCCAATTACGCTTGTGTATATATGCTGGAGGTAGCAGAAAAGACACCCACATACCAAAAACAGGTGTTCAGTGTATATTGCATAAATGATCAGAGTTTATTTATGAGTCTGGGTACTAGAAAATCTACACATACCAAACACAGGTGTTTAGTGTGCATTGCATGGGGTGGAATTTTGTTTATGAGTCTGGGGTAGAAGAGAACATTCCAAACCCAGGTGTGTCTTGTTGATTTCATGATTTTTTTTTTTTATATTTTGTGCATGGTAAGCATACTGTTTGTTGCTGATGTGTATTGCTGCTCAGAGTTAGGAAAGAAAAGAAAAAATACATACCAAAAGGGTTTACTAATGTGTTTGTTAATTTCTTTATGCCGCTTGCGAGCTTGATATGAAACTCAACTTTTAAATTACAATTTTATCATTTTCCCAGCATATTTGTCTGATTGAAGTTAACACTACAAAAGGAAATTTGCACCAAAATCCAAAATGTGGGTAATTTCGAACACGACGTGACCCGACTGTTTAGTAAAAGCCCAATTTTCCAGCCTGTAGTCCTCACAGATCAAGGATTCTATCTGTAATGAAGTGAGGACATGTGTTTTATTTTATGTTCATCTTGGAGAAAAGATGTGTTGTGTTGGGGTTTCAAGTTTGGATTTAAGAATGACTACATTTTGAAGAGCACTGAATAGATACAGTAACTATGATTTATTTAATGCCCTTTTCTTCTTATCAGGACTTATACAGGAATACAAAGTGAATCCAGCAGCTGCAGCAACTTCCTTTGGTTCTAGTAATTATTAATTATTTTGTTTTGTTAATTTTACTTGTTGACTGATCATTATTTGTTTAAATATATGTAAAATTACATTTAAACTCAACTGAAACATTGGTTTTCTAGCTCTCTGGGAATATATTTATTGCACTAAAAAATGACATGAAGATAATGTACATCATTTTGTTTTGACTTACAGTTTTACATACAAATATGAAAACTGTCAAATTCACATACTGTACATGTATATGCCATATATTTCTTGTACATATGCTTTCAAAATTTTGCTTTAAGATGGGAATTTCATAAGAGTTTATTTTCACAATTTTATTGCATTTACATTCTCCTTGTTCAGGAATATCAGGAAGTGAAAATTTTTGCAGTAATTCACAAAATTCATGAAAAAAGCCACTGCAAAGTATTCAGCATAATAACGATAATGATCTATGGTGCCATTTCCATCATGTTCGAGGCATTTAACAATGTGAGGAAGAAGTTATAATAATCCAAACAAAAATTGTAAACATAACTAAAAAAAAGAATGCTTCAAATATATTTAGTGATGTGTAAATTACCACTATTCTAATATTATTGATTGCCCCATTCCTGCAATATTGCAATATTTGCACTTTTTTTGTCAAAAGATAAAATAAACTTGATATCTACTGTCTCCTACAGTAGTCTTGAAATGAAAATTGTGTATGGATATGTGGGTTATATTATCCATATTCCTTCTAAGTAATTGATCTCAAAATTAGTCTTAAAAATTTTTAAGTTACTGTGTACGTGACTGTGTTCACTCAATGCATTTCTATGTTGAAAACAGTATTCATCTGATCCCAACATTTAATTTATTTAGTTCCAGAAGTCCACCAAGACAATCTGCTGAAGTTTCTACGAACCTATTCCACCTACCTCAGCCGGGATGCAGTGACCAATGTTACCGAGCCGTTGTTTGGATGTAAATAATTAAATTACAATGAGATTATTCTTACAGGTTGCTGTGCAGTGCTGTAGAGGAAGTGTTGTATTCTTAGTAGGTCTATGTAAAATAACTTTTTGTAGGCTATGATGCTGGCCACTCTCTATTAAAAGCCTCAAAAAAAATTCTGTGCAAGACATGACCAGCTGCAGTGGGGAGATACTTGATTTCTGGGTTTTGCTGTTGATTTTTAAGATGAGTGCAATCCATTACATTTCTGTGATAAGGGAGTGCTGTAGGCACATCCCTTGGCTATGTCCATCCAAACTCACAATGAAAACATATAACCAATAGAAATATTAACCTGTTTTGGTTGATTTGGTGGTCAAAAATTACGATAATGATAACTTTTGTCATTTTGCCATTTTGTCAGTGTTTCTCAAGAGGGGGAAAAAAAAGAATATATTTTCCACAAGATGTTTAATGTGAATGATTGTGGAAAGATAATTTTTAGGAAAAAAATATTAAGAGCTTGTAACTGAAGTTTTGGTACCTGATCAAAAGCCAGTGTCTGATTGTTCTGTGGCTACAAACACCATTAATAACCTTTAAAAAGTTCCTCATTACATGAACCATAAACCATGGGTGTCGCAGATTCAGACACATTGTCTGTAAATGTTGAAACCTTTCTACTGGGAATGTAGTTGATTTGCAGTGCTGTAGAGATTGTCACCAAACTATGGAATATGCTCTTTTTCAAGACATGTGTGGATAGTTTATGTAATAATCACACAATATTTGCCTCCTGTCTGTTTCAGTGAAGGCCTTTAGAGACCAAGTCAAGTCGGAAACAGTGCAAGACCTGGCATCAGCATATGAAAGTAATTCATTTCTCTTTCTCTTTTACAGAAGTCTTTAGCAAAATTTGTTGACATAGTTTTGTTTTTGAAGGGGAGGGGATGTTGCTACAACTTCTTTCATGCATAATAGTGACATGTGTATTCAAAAAAGGAAGTTATCCAAATGCTTTCTATTTGTCATAAGAGTTGGGACTCCAACTCTGGAAAAATTTATGAAAGCCAAGATAAGATACATGTATAAAACTGTCGTAGACATCTGAGAAGGGTAACTTTAGCACTTTTATGTCCAATGTTAACTGTCATTATTGGCCAGTCAAATATTATCTTGAGTTTATTTATTGTCCACCAAGAACAGTCAATTTTAAGTGTTTGTGAAATTTATGGCAATAATGTAGAGGTGACATCTGGGTATCATGTAATTTCAGTACTAAGACGAACTAAAGAAATCATTGAACCATGTAAGCCGCTCATAACCATGATTTTTTTTTGTTTTTTTTACATATGAAATGGGGTCCTGCAACTTTATGGCACTGATTGAGAAATCAGTCTTGTGCATTGCACAATTTACTTTTACATGTGGACATTCTTGGTCATATTACTGTATGTTTTTTTTAACCTTCATTATTCTGATGAAGTCATGAAGAATAATATTATTTTGTGTTTATTCAGTCACTTGCTATACTGCATATTAATTTAACTCAGGTGTTTAGAAGCTGCAGACATAGCCCAATTGTTTTTAGGAAGAGTGTTTGTTGTCAATTTTATTATAGTATTACATCTGTCTATATTATGTAAAAAGATTAAGTCACAAGCTTCAGACAGTGATACTGATTTTTATCTAGAATAATTAGTGAGAAAACGTGCTTAAAAAATATATACTGCTTACTTTAAAATCTTAATTTTTACTTGTTACTTAATTACTGAAATCGCATCTGTCTTTTTTCCTAATAAGGTCATATTGTTCTTAACGGTGTCATTGGTTAACTAATATCCTATTTTCTTTGATTTTCCTTTCTTTTGTGCTTTTCCTGTGAAGTTTTTAAAGAGTATTTGGAAAGGAATGGCAAGAAGCCCAGTGGTAGAAGTGGTACTGTAACAATTTTTTCCCCTTAAAATCATATTGTTTTAACCACAACACTTTTTTTGTGCAATTTAGAATACTAGATTCATAGCCTGATAGTATTTTATTTTATTGTGCAGTAGTATAGGATTCAAACACATTGTATTACAGTAAAGATTTCTAACCACCACCTTTATTTTGAAACAGTTTCACCACTATATACAAGTCATAAAGTTATATATTACCAAGTGTTACATGCTGTGTAGTAGTATTGTACTAAAAGCCCTATTTGCACCGTCAAAGTTGAATTGCACAATTGATAATAACAATATCGTAATGCTAATCTGACTCATAATCTTATCTGACAGTGTGCTTAGTATGCCATTTCTACATAATATTTTGACTTTCTTTTCTGAAGTGCTCATGTATTATTTCTTGTGTGTTTTACCCATATTTAATTGATGCGAGACTATTGTTGCATAATATTGGAATAAGTTTTCATTTTACAAATTATCTTTTGATCTTCTTTTGATTATCTTATGATCAAGACTTTATTGAAAGTCCAAAGGCAGTATTTCCAGTTACAAAAGATTTGATTGATTGATTGATTGATTGATTGACTGACTGATGACTGATTGATTGACTGGTTGACTGACTGACTGACTGATTGATTGATTGACTGTTTGACGATTGATTGACTGGTTGATGATTGATTGACATATTAAACTTTATTCTATTTTATGTTGGGGGGAGGAGGGGTACAAATAGTACCCTGATTGTCTTCGACATCATATAGTTACATGCATATTACTACATGCTTTTATTTTTTTATATTTTTGTCTCAATTATGCTTCATTTATATGATTGTTTTTCTTCATGGTAAGCATAATCTGAAATATTTAAGATTTCATATCCATGTAAATTTTCTTGTTTTCATTACTTCAGTGATGTAGTGAAGTCTAATACGAGTGTGTAATTATTTGTGAGCTAGTAGCAGTGGTAGCAATTCTAGGATTGTTGTACTAAGGCTGGGAATGAATATCTCATGCTGTATATTTGTAGCTTAATAGTGTACTGATGTTGACATAAAGCTAACTACATGTACATACAGAGTGGTGCTGTGAAGCGATATACAAACATAGATCAATTTTTGTCAAATGATGTCATTATGTACTGTGTTTGAGAGTATGTCATCTATTACTCTCCAATGTTCCTGATCAATGTACTGTCTATTCTAAATTTTGTTACATATAAGCTCACTTATAATGTTTAAGATTATGTCATTAATAATCTATTTGTTCCTCTCTCTCTCTCATGTTTCAGTCATATACTCATCAGGGTCGTTGTGTGCATCTCTTATATGTTGATTGCAATATTGTACTTTCCATTAGATGAGATTTGTATGTAGATATTTGTCATTGTACATTATGTTTTTCTGCTTGTTGACTGGTTACTTGACCACATGTTTTGTATTATTGTTCCTAAGCAAATGTTTTGTACGTTATGACAAGTATATGTGAACATAAATCCATTTTTGTTAGGCTGCCTACATCTATGTTCTGCTTTGGCACTAATATGCCCTAGAGCAAGATTTGAAGTAAGATTTGCAGTAATAATTTTATTATGGATAAATTCAGGTTTTGTATCCAGCATGGTAATTACTGTGTCTTGCAATAGTTTCCATATGAAATTTGGATAGGCAAATACCATACCATCATGCTACATTGTAGTGTGTTGGCTAACATTCTTTTTGAGAACAAATTTTAATCTTCCGATACAATCCATGAAATTTTATAATTTGCCCAGGTTTGTACTTTTGTGATTTGTGTATTCAATGTAGGGCTGGGCAATGTTTTGATAATATTGAAATAGTCGATGTTGAAGAAATATCAAATACACGATATTGATCCCATTATTATTTCAAAATATCGCCAGAGGCATGATATGGCCTAAAATAATGTTGATTATGTAAACCTAATAGGGTAAATACATGCACTGCAGTGGGAGGGACCAAAAATTCCCCACAGCTAAGAATACTCTGCACACAAGAGGTAAAAACAGGGAGGTAGGAGTAATAAGAGAGACCTCCATGCTGTTCAGCCATCAAACATGTGGTAGTGCAAGAGCAGTAGTACATTTAGTGTTTTGTCAACAAATCTGTCAACACACTGCCAACCAAAAATGCTATTTATAGTCGGCACCACAAATCTCCAAATCTAATTACAAAAGGGTCTACAGAGAGCAACATTGTTTTGACCACATGTTGAATACAGCCCTAAAGAGCGCACTGTCAATTTAAGCCTAAACTGGATTTACATGTATCTTGTTCATCACAAATCTGTTTTTCAAGTCAGGTGATAAATCGTGTTAGCGACGATGTTTTAGTCCCGATAATCGTATGAGGTTTAGATCAAATTTCGTCAGCTCTAATTCAATGTAAATATAATTCTTTGCTATGTTTTTATTTTGGACAGATCTTTCTGGTGCTCAACCAACAACCAATCTCCAATCACCGTTGATGCAACGGTACTTGCTACTGCAACAACAACAACAACAATTGCTGCAACAACAACAACAACTCCAACTCCAAAAACAACAACAAGCAGGAGGAGCAGTACAGACGAATGCAGCTCTGGCCAATCAACCCATAAACCCACAGCTGTAAGTACACTTTCCGTAATTCTGTTTCTCTCATGAATGAGAAATCTGTACAGTAGTTATCAATGTACTATGCGTCTTCGTGAATTCTCTCTTGGAAGTGTGGGCCACGGGAAGATGTACATCTCCTATATAAAGAGAATCAAGATATGCAATCCTTAATTGAGAATAAAAAAAATATGTTCATTATTAAAAATGATCAGATGGGAAAACCCATTATTGTATAACAACCAGGGTTATAGCTAGAAAGAATTCCGTGCTGGCTGTAGGAAGGAGTTATGCAAGTGGAGCGAGCAAAGCAAGCGTAGCGCAGCATCACGGTGTGGGGTCCAGGGGCCCGGTTTGTGATTTGTTTTTGGAAACGTGATTAATTTATTTTACAAAATACATCTTCGGCTGAAATGCAAGGATGTTTAAAGCTCAAATTACACGATTTATGTAGAGATTTAAAACATTTTACGGTCATTTTAAAGCTTTTCTGTGCCGGTCGGAGGACTAATAAATTCAGCTCAGTGGTGGTCGGCTTCAGTTTGTGCCGGCTACTACCGGCCGGCGCCGACTGCCGTAGCTTTAACCGTGATAACAACGGTAGGGTTATGATTGGGGGGGGGGGGTTCAGGAGAATTAGGAAGGACTTCTGCATAACAGGGTCATCGTCTAATTTGTGAAGATTTTGAATGCATAGGATGTGTTTGTTATAAAGTTATACTTACAGTATAATGATACTGGCTTAAGGGTAATGATGATGATGATGATGATGATGATGATGATGATGATGATGATGATGATGATGATGATGGTGGTGGTGTGGTAGAAGTAATGGTGCAGAACAATAAGGAGCACATTTAATAATTGGAGGACAAGGAGCAAGAGGAAGTAGAGGAAAAGGAGGAGTGGAGGGGCGGAAAAAAAGAGGAGGAGGAAGAGTAGGAAGAGAGTGATGGGGAAGAAGAGGACGAAAGAGAAGAAAAGAGAGTGAGAAAAACGAGAATGCAGAGGAAGGGGAGAAAGATGAGGAGAAATTGGATGAAAAGAAAGAGGAGGAGGAGGAGAAGGGAAGAGGAGGAGAGAAGATGAAGGCTGATGAGAAGTAAGTCCAAGTGATGAGGACAAACATGGTGACACACTGATTTACCTGTTTTGTTGTACCTTTTCTCTTGTAGAGCTGCACAGCTGAGAGGAGAGAGTTCAATCAAGAATTTTGTAGGGGACAGTCAGCTGAGCCCGAGATCCCAAACGGATCCCAAATCCTACCAAGCACAGCTGTTACTTCAGGTAAAGTGAGATTTTGGGTTCTCAGAGCCTGACCTTAATATTCTCTGTACGTCACTGGTAAATGTTGCCCCTGCTGTTGCTGATTTGATATGATTTAAAAACGCCATTTAATAACGTTTCCAGTAAAAAAAAAAACCTGATCATAAATCAGACTCTGATCTTTCTGATGAGGTATAATTCAGATAACCTTAACACCTTATTAACCCTTTGGATGCTATAATGTAAAATATAGTCAAAAATCTTGCCCCCCCCCCCCCCCGAGATTTTTCATTACTTAATAATGAAAAAAATCTAAAGACATTCAGAATCTGTTTTTGGTAGTATATGACCTTTGGGCATAAACCATTCAAATCAAAAAAAAATGCCAAAACTAAACTTGTGCTATAATGTCTGATATTTATTCATTTTTTTCAGATGAAAGAGAAAGAATCGCGAAAGCTGCAGGAGTTGCAGAAGAGAGCCGAGTATGAGGCAAAGTTGGACAGAGAGGCAGAGGTGTATGACCCCTGGGGGAAGGGAGGGGGTGGGGCCCCCATGGAGGACAAGCAGTGGAAGACTTCTGTTGGGTAGTTGCCAGAGAGAGGAGAAAGAGATGTGATGACCCCTGGGGGAAGGGAGTGGGTGGGCTTATATGAGAGGACAAGCAAGCAAAGATTTCGTTGGTAAGTTGCGAGAGAGAGAGGTGAGAGAGAGAAAGAGATGTATGACCCCGTGGGGGAAGGGAGGGGTGGGCCCCATGAGAGACAAGCAGGGAAAGATTGTTGGTAAGTTATCCATTGTGAGAAATTAACAGCTATATAGATGTGATATAGTATAAGAAGAAGAAGGAGAAAAAAATATATGCTGACTGACTGCTGTCACTGCGACTTCTACAACTACCACTACTTGTATATCTTCTCCTCCTTCTGCTCTTTCTTCTACTACTTCTACTACTTCTGCTACTACCACTACTGCTACTACTAACTGCTTCTACTGCTATTGCTGCTACTACTACTGTTACTAATGTACTTTAACAAGTACTACTACTAGTACTACTACTGTTACTAATGTACTACTACAAGTACTACTACTGTTACTAATGTACTACTACTGTTACTACTACAAGTACTACTACTACTACTACTACTACTACTACTACTACTACTACTACTACTACTACTACTACCACTACTACTACTACTATTACTACTACTACTACTACTTCAATACTACTAACTACTACCACTACTACACTACTACTACTACCACTATCACTACTACTACTACAGTAGTAGTAGTAGTAGTAGTAGTAGTTACTACTACTAACACTACATCTACTACTACTACTACTACTACTACTACTACTACTACTACTACTACACTACTACTACTACTACCACTACCCCTGCTACTTCTACTACTAACTAATAACTACTGCTATCACTACTACTACTACTACTACTACTAACATGGCTGCTGCCACTGCTGCAGTGCTACTACTACTACTATTACTGCTGCTACTACTACTACTACTACTACTACTACTACTACTACTACTACTATTACTGCTGCTACTACTACTACTACTACTACTACTACTACTACTACTACTACTTCTTCCACTGTTGCCACTACTTCCAATAATTCTTCTGGTATTACTACCATTCCTATTGCTGGAGATTTTACGTTAATCATACACTAATTTGACTAAAGCTACATGTACATTTTTTTTCCTTCGTTCAGCTGATCTGAAACAACTACACAACAGAAATGAAAATCTGTTGATTGATCCCAAGAGGCAAGACCTCCAGCTGTACTCGGGAGTGAAAACAGACACGCCTCCAACAAACCCAGGTAACAAATATTTCGTTCATGTCTTACTGTTGTTCACTTCTTTCCAGCCTCAAGGCTTTGTAAAAGGCAGGAAATATTTTCTTTCACAAATTTGACTAGTAATTTAGTCGATTACAAATATTCAAGCTGTTGCACATAGATCTGCAAATTTGTGTAGTAGCTATCATGCAGAAAATGCATTGCAAATTTTGATACGCTACCAGGAATATTATTTCCTGAAAGGGGATATGAATATTTTAATGAAATATCTGAAATGAAATTGTGAAATGATTAGCTTATTTCAAGATTTGTACAGGTCAGAGAATTTTGGAAAGTTATGGAATTCAAAAATACTTTTTCCAGAAGCAAAATCATGGGGAAAGTCATGGAATTCGTCAATTAAGATTATTAAAAATATTTGAAAAAAGAACCTTTATTGGGAACTTGCTAGTATTCTGATGATGGATTTTTACACTCTTTAATAATTTAACAATGGTCGTGGAAATTTCGCATTTTATTCTCTGGAAATTCAGGGAATTATTGTTATTTGCTGATGAATCTTCTTTATTGTATAAATCAAGAACACTTTTAATCTTTAAAGGCAGGGAATCTCATTTGCACACATCCCCGCAAAACAGGAAAAGATAACTCATGCCCTTGCGCTATTGATGAAGGCCATGTCTGTGAAATCTGGGGGTCAGTAATTACCTAGAATTTGAACAATGCAAAAGAAAAACAGTGACCGCATACGTTTACGGTAGGAGTTTTTGTCTCGCGAGACAAAAATTCAAATCAGTGTCTAATGGTCACTAAAACTCGGTTTCTAGCTCTTATCCTTTGTTAAAGCTTCTCAGATGGTATTTTCTTCTAAATGCAGGTGTATTTAATACACAGTGTTAATTTTTAGGTATGCAAAAGAGATGCTTGACCTTTATGCCTTTCACAATACTTCATTGTCATCTTTCTGTTTGTAGCGGCGGCTTTGGGCCAGGGTCAGGAGGTCTCTCCCCTACTGGCCGCAGCCGGGGTTAGCGGCCCAGCGTTTGGTAAGATAAAGGGGTCGATAACCAACGTAGCATCCAACCAGCCGGCAGCCGATGCTAGCAGGTTGGAGTATCAGGAGATGTTGAGGCAACAGGTAAACTGCCATTCACATTTAAAGACGAAGGCTAACATTGTGGAAATTCAATTTAGAAAAAAAAACCTATCAAACATCTGAGCTACATATAGTGCTTAAATGGACAAATGAACATCCTAGCATACAAAAGTTTGGAATGTTATGGTTCTACTGGCATGGTTTGTATGGATAAACAAATTAGTACTCCTCCCGAGTATAAATTAGTCAGACCTGTAACACAGTAGTCTATGGGAGGAAATATACAAGGTCAGGAGAAGGTCACACTGGTTACTCTAGATTTTCACTCTTTCAAAGCACTAAATAATCACGATTTGTTAAGGGCTTCTTTTTTAGACCTTAACAAAGATACTTAGAGCATGGAGGATTATGTAGCTCAGATATTTAAACTATGGGTAATGTTTAACTGTGGCTTTAATTATTTTCACACCTTCTATGAACAGATGTTCTGAAAATAAAATGTCACTCTATTACAGAAGAGAGCTGTTGAGCTGTTGAAACAACAGAACAGGACTTTGTTTTTAAAAGAAGCTATATACAAATTATCATTCTGACAAAAGTATAAACAGAGAAATGTATGTGGGACAATGCTAATTATATTGCAATGGTAGGCCCAATGATGGAAAATTCATTTGTTTTAACTGCCAGTCCTTACTAAACACTACACAAAAAGTAAGTTCCCCTTTGTTCAAAATATCATAACTTTTTAATGAAATAAGTTTTAGCAAAATAACTTGGCAGGAACATTTCCACACTCCTTGACTAACGTCTGTGTGAAAATAAGATTAATCCGTCAAGCCATGCATGAGTGAGCATGAATTAAAGGCAAAAATTTCACTTTTCAAAAGTCACAGGAGTCATCTCTTATGCCAAAATAATGGTAAATAATCGTATTTTTTGCTTTATTTATAAAGTGTGCTCACTGAACCCTGACATGGTTACAACCTCTTATGTCCATACAACGTGCAAAGATACACTTTGCTGAAAAATATCGGATTTCCATTTTTTCATTAAACTTAACGGATTTTACAATTTCAAAATTGAGGATGGATGGACATTGTTAAATTGAGCTCACTGAAGCGTGAATATTTGAAAAGTGCCAAAAGAATTGTTAGGGGGTCAAACGATAGCTGATTAACATAAATAGTGCTTAATCATTCAACAGAAACAGAATTTGTCAAAATCCTGCATCACAAATCCCTCAAAATGACCCTTGTGACTTTTGAAAAGTGACATTTTTGCCTTTATAAGTGCTCACTCATGCATGACTTGACGGATCAATCACATTTTCACACAGAAGTTAGTCAATGAGTGCAGAAACACTCCTGCCAAATTTTTCTGCTCAAAAACATTTCGTTAAAAAGTTATGGAATTTTCAAAAAGGGGGAACTTATTTTTGTGTAGTGTTTATTTATTACATTTGACGTGAACTCTTTGCCAATTTATTTTTTCACCTGGAAACAATGAAGTAGGGAACTCTGATGAAAGATTTCTCATCATCAACCACTACTCTACTTTGTCATTAAAATTTTATCTGAAATTTCTTCATCTGGTGAAGAGGAGGAATGAGATATTCTGTACTTCCTTCATTGGGAAAATGTGTGTTATAGCAAAATTATTTTCAACGCATTCAGGAGTATTCTCATCCATTCACTAACATACACATCATGAAATATGAACAGCAATTTTCCAAACATATTCTTCATAACAGACAAAAAAAAATCTTTCCCAGGAAGTACTGTAATATATTCCCACATTTTAAACTTGGGAGGACTGTGTCAATTGTTCAACTGGATTAGAAATATCTTAAGCATGAACAAAATTTTTATGGAGTAGTATGACAAATAAAGAAATGAAATCAGACTTCAGTAACTACGTCAGACTTATTATTTTCAAACCCAAGGTGGAGGAAAAGAAGAGGAGAGAGCTGGAGGAGAAGGAGAAGATTCGTCTGGAGGAGGAGAAGGAGGAGAAGAGATTGGCCCTACAGAGAGAAAGGATCAAGAAGGAGTTTGAGGATGAGATAGAAAGGAAGAAACTGAAAGAGGAGGCGGTAAGCAATTATTTTTGGTCACTTTATACTCAGGATCCCCAGCTATCCTGGATACTGGAGCAAACCTGGAAAACAACTTCATGGCTTTACCCTCATGCTCTCACCCTCCCCATAAATATGGACAACTTTATGTGCTATTTCTACCAAATTTGGTCAACAGATAGCTTACTCTTTCTAAATAAGATGCATAGCACTCAATGTTGTAATGATCTATGGAGAACAAAGGATTCTAAAAGAACTTTCCAGTAATTTGAGTTTTGGATTTAAGTACCACCCATCCAACTCCCAGCTCCACCTGTGTGAGGCCTGGTGGCCTCCCGCCGCCTTGTTCACTGACAATTTGAGGGACACGCCCAGTTGGCACGTAACTCACAGGAGCTCTAGCATTGAGGCCACCAGGCCCCACACAGGTAGCCAATGTGAATAATGGGTGGTTACAAAATACAGTCAAACCTGTCTTAGCAGCTACCTCTTTATAGCAGCCAACCTGTCTATAGTGGCCACTAAAATAACTCTCCTGGAGACAGATCATGTGTTAAAGAACCTGTCTATAGCAGTCACCTGCCTATAAAGGTCACAATTTTTATTTCCCTTGGGTGGCCACTATAGACCGGTTTCACTGTATACACAGCAGATTTATATTATTTACATTACATAAGATTTCTAATTATGAATTAACTGCATTATTTTCACTTTTCAAAATAAATATGGTTAAACTCTAATGGGTATTATCACCATCCACCCAAGATCATACTTTTAATGATTTTTCTTCTGATTTATGAAATTGCACCAAAGGAAACAGAAGGACGACTTGAAAAAAAACAAGCAAAGATCTTAATTTTTAACGACCGTTTCTTCTATTTATGAAACTGCAGCAACGGAAACAGAAGGAAGACTTGGAACGCCAGCTGGAGGAGAAGAGGAAAGAAGCCGAAAATAAGAAGAAGGAGGCGATCGACAGAAAGAGGAAAGAAGGAGGAGAAAGACTGAGAGAAGAGCAGAACCCAGCTATTGGACGTTTGCAGAGCGAATCCACGGTAAATGAAATTTTCCATTCAACTAGGATACAAAAACACTTATCAAATATGTGGCCTGTTGCAGTTACTACAAATAGAAAATAAGTTGATGAAAAATCAGGTAGCCATTTTCTCTACTTTTGTGAGAAGCAGGGGCGTAGACAATGGGGGGGGGGGGGTAGATGGTGGGTATGCATCCCCCGCAGCTCACAAGGTGGGGGGGGGGATGACAAGTACAATCATGCCTTCCAGGTTTCACGGAAAAAAATATTTCTTTTAATCAGTAGTATTCTTTTTATTACTTTTGTTCTGTATTAATGTGATTATTATTATAATTATTGCTGTTGTTGTTGTTGTTATTATTTATTATTATTATTATTATCATTATTATTATTATTATTATTATTATTATTATTATTATTATCATTATTATTATTATTTTTATTATTATTATTATTATTAGTATTAGTATTAGTATCATTATCATTATCATTATCATTATTATTATTATTATTATTATTATTATTATTATTATTATTAGTAGTAGTAGTAGTAGTAGTAGTAGTAGTAGTAGTAGTATTAGTATTAGTATTAGTATCATTATCATTATCATTATCATTATCATTATCATT